>QXTE01000026.1:13626363-13789492 GCA_003942145.1 Platysternon megacephalum
GTGTGTGGAGGTGCAGGGCAGAAGGCTGGGTGGGGGGGTGGTTCAGGGGTGAGGGCAGAAGGCTGTGTGTGTGGGGGGGGGTTCAGGGCAGAAGGCTGGGTGGGGGGGTGGTTCAGGGGTGAGGGCAGAGGGCTGGGTGTGTGTGGAGGTGCAGGGTAGAAGGCTGGGGGTGTGGGGAGGGGTTCAGGGCAGAGGGCTGGGGGTGTGTGGAGGTGCAGGGTAGAAGGCTGGGGGTGGGGGGAGGGTTCAGGGGTGAGGGCTGGGGTGCTCGGCTTGTGGGGGTGCTCCCAGCCCCCTGCCCTGAGCGGCTTATGGTAGGGGGCTGGAAGGGATATGCCCTGTTCCACCCGCTTCCCCAAGGCCCCGTCCCTACCTCTTCTCTGTCTCCTCTACGGAGCAGCGAGCACGCTGCGGCTCGGCTCTGCCCCCTTCCCCCGGGCGATCAGCTGATCGTCGGGAGGAGGAGGGGCAGGAAAGCACCACGCTGGAGAAAGAAGCGGGGGAGGGGAAGCTTGGCTGCCGCAGGACCAAGCTTCTGCCTCCTGCCCCCGCAGGGGAGAGCGGTGGGTGGGGCCTGAGTGGGGCTGAGGGCTGGGACTGAGGCAGGCAGCGGCGTGCAACCCAAAATGTTTGGCACGCGTGCCGTAGGTTGCCGACCCCTGATATAGAAGCATTTGTTTGCAGAATTATGTAGACCGTATATAGAAAAAAAGGTGGGTCAGATCTTTGTCTTAGCAGCATTGACTAAAGCTGGCTGCAAAATTTTGACAGAACGGCTTTCCATTGGATAACACAGTTGCTAAAATCAAAACCTTCATGAAATCATTCTGAGTTCACCAAAAGTCTATTTGGAGAAAAAAGGGAAAAAGTTCTGACAATGTCAAAATGTCCCATTTTGTCACTTTTTTTTGGAATAAATTTAGATTTTTTTTCTCCTTCCAAATGGCTTTTTGGTTAAATTGTTTGCATTTTGTATTATATAAGTTCAAATCAAAATGTATTTTGTCAAAACATTTTTTTTAAAATTCTCCACAAAATGGAACGTCCATTCTCTGCCCATCTCTAGCCTTGACACTGGTTAACAATTAGAAGTTTGTACTGTACTTTTTATGACAAGCGTAGAATTGTGGAGCTATTAACTAGCTGCAGACTGTATTCATTCCTCTCCCAACCTATCCTGCTTTGGGGTACTTTGTGCATGTATCTGATTTTTATCCTTCGATGCCTAAGACTAAGTACACTTACCAAGTCACATTTTTACTTTTAGGGATGAATCATTTCTTGAATGGCATCTCCGATGAGATGAAGCAGAGACACAGGGAACAGCTTTTTGCTGTCAGCAGTGATCACCTTATTGATGTGGCAAACAAGTGAGTCTGTGCTCATTTTAGAAATGCAAGTAAACCCAGATCCCTTGTAAGAGTTTGTCAGATTAAAATCTGTCTGATGTAAAATAGCTGGTAAAGGTTTGAATTATTACATTTCTCATGGCCTCTGACCACGGTGAGGTAATTTTTTTTTCTGTATCTGCATTCATATCATCACTGTGCCTGTGAAAGGATCAGAGGGGTAGCTGTGTTAGTCTGGATCTGTAAAAGCAGCAAAGAATCCTGTGAAAGGAGTTATCGCCATTTTCCATTTAGCTTTTTAGTCAACATTTTAATTTGTTTGTGAACTCTGTTGAAGTTCTTAATTTGCTGAGATTGCTGTTCTGCTTCTGACTAGATCAGAAATGGTTTATTTTTTCAGCTCAAACGATGGTTCCCAGATTTAGTCCCTTTTCTGTGGAGATGAATTTGCTTTTCTAGACTCAGTTCTACCATTTTTTGCCTGCTTATAGGTGTCTAAATCAGTGGTTCAAAACCTTTCCAGACTCCTACACCCCTTTCAGGAGTCCGATTTGTCTTGCATACCCCCAAGTTAGCCTCACTTAACAACTACTTGCTTACAAAATCAGACATAAAAATACAAAAGTGTCCCAGCACACTATTACTGAAAAATTGCTTACTTTCTAATTTTTACTATATAAATTATAAAATAAATCATTTGGAATATAAATACTGTACTTAGATTTCAGTGTATAGCATATAGAGCAGTCTAGACAAGTTGTCTGTATGAAATTTTAGTTTGTACTGACTTCGCTACTTCTTATGTAGCCTGTTGTAAAACTAGGTAAATATCTAGATGAGTTGATGTACTCCCTGGAAGGGCTCTGCGTACCCCAAGGGCTACATGTACCTCTGGTTGAGAATCACTGGTATAAAATTGTATACTAAACCATACTGAATTATATATTACATCAGGTGAATGGGACACCCGGACTGGGATCTTGTCTCCAATAGGTATCCGATGTTTGCACCTTTCTCTGAATACCTTCTGGGGGATTGTATATCACAGGGAAGTTTCTTCCTACTATTGTGTAATTAGTGTCTTGTTCACTCCCTCTTTGCAACTTTTACCCCATGCAGTTTAACTGCCAGTCTCATTCTTATTCATAGAAACATATAGTCCCTTTAAAAGATTAAATGTTCTTTGTTTACAATTGAGGGATGTTGAATCTCAAGGGACGGCTGTGCCCAGTGCCTCTTAATCATCTTCACCAGTTTGACTAGTGTTCATGCTGTTAATGGACTAGAATGTTATTTCCTTTTAAGAAAGTGACATCCTGCCCTTGTGTGCTCTTTGGAGTAGCCCTTTACTCTGCTACAAGTGTGCACCTCTTTTTTTGTATTGTTCTCACCAGTCCCGTCATATTAAGTTAGTTGCCCCAAGTGAGGTTGGGGAAAAACATACAGATGAAAGGGCATTGGGTCTCGAAGAACCACAGTTACAGTAAGTAACCGATTATTCTTTGTCTTGGCTAAAGTGTGTTAGAATTCAATCTGGAGAAATGGAGAGATCCACTCACATGGGCAAAAGAGGTGGTAGAGTATGTCAAGTAAAACTGACATTGCCCATCTGTTCCCCTATTTTCTGTTGCTTAGGTTCAACACAGAGCTGAAAAATATGAGGACCTGCGCTAACTATGTGGGAAAGGAGAAACAAACACCTTCCCGATTTTTTTTCAGATACTTCAAAACAAAGGTTGACTAGCTCAAACCGATCAGTTTTAAAACTAGGCATAATGGTACAGGGTAGCCCTAATGAGAATATTTGACATTGGTTGTGCGAAGGTACTGTATAGGTGAAAGGTTTCATCGGAACGTGTCAGGCTGCTTTCAGACTGAGTATAATGTGACTTACACGTCAACAGTTATGTGGTGGCTTTTCATAATTTGTCTCTCTTGCAGATACCTTGCAGGTGGGAAGAGCACCCGAGGACTGGCTGTACTAGGCCCAGAGAATTCGCACATTGCCAAAGATCCATCCTGGGTCCAACGATAACATTTGTTACCGAAAATGGCTTAAAAAAAATAAAACAATCCAATTCATAAGTGACTAAGGCACATTAGAATTTTTAATTTTCCTGCTAAGGTCCAAGTGAAAGGTCATTACAACTTCTTTACTCTGCATGCAACAAGCCACTCAGTACTTTCCTCAAAGAAATTAACTCTGCCAAAGAAGGTTCATCTCTACAACTGCATTGTATTTAAGAATGGAAACTATTTGTTCATCTATGGCTAAAGCAACTCTTCAGTTCCTCCATAAGTATTAACTGCTGTGGCACAAAAATATGGATTTTAATAACTTCTAAATATACAAATTATTTTTTAAAAGCCAAGCTAAGACTTGAATTTTAAAATGTGTTTAGCTTAAATCATGTTTTCTTACAATATCTGTATTTTTAAACCTCCACTGTTGGGCATAAACAGATTTATGTTACACCTACACTGGTACTTCATAAGTCTTTCCTAGTGTGTTGAGTTTTCCATAATTAAGTTGCGCATAACTATTCTTGTTACATTGTAATCTGTCTACACTACAACTTACATTTTTAATGATAGAGTGGCAATGTTGGATCAAAACATGTCCTCTATACAACTCATGGCTAATAATTGATAGCTACAGGAAGGGGAAAAGGTGGTTTTATTCATAACAGGGCTATTTCGATGGAGCTCCTACCTGTGTGACACTGGGCCAGTTGTTCTTCCTCCCAGTAGTGAATGAAATTCTCAGGGTGCTGGTTTTGTCCTTTGTTTACCTTTTGGCTAAGGTTCCACAGCTAAAAGTTGTGAGACAGCCACGATTGTGTTGTGGAAAAAAAACTGCTGTGTCAACATAACTTAACCAGGTTATAACCACGATGGTTTCAGATGTTTCAGCTGATCACAGAAAACAGTCCTTGGTCCTGGGTGTGATTGAGGGTTTTCCTATTGTCTGAGGTTAGTTAGCATGACCTCTGTGGGTAGTTCTACACTGCAGCTTGGAGTGAGCCTCTCAGCATGGGTCGACAGACTTGTTTCACTTGAGCTAGCATGCTAAACATAAGCGTGTGGACATTGCAACTCGGGCTAGCCAGCCAGTTTTGGACTCAGGTGGCTAGCCTGAGCCTCTGCCAGAGCAGCTACATCCACACTATTTTTAGCGTGATAGATCTGGTGAAGTTAATGTGAGTCTGTCTCTCCATGCTGGGAGACATGCTTCCTGCTGCAGTGTAGTCTTACCCTAAGGCAGAGGTGAAAGTAAGCCGGTACGCCCCGGTACGACGTACCGGCAAGAGCCGGTGAGCCGTACCAGGGCAACTCGGCTTCCCCAGGCGGCAATTTAAAGGGCCTGGGGCTCCCAGCAGTGGCTGGAGCCCCAGGTCCTTTGGCGGCAATTTAGAGCCCCACTGCTGGAGCCCTGGGGTAGCGGCAGTGGGGCTCCGGGGGTTATTTAAAGGGCCGGGGCTCCCGCTGCCTCTACTGCCCTGGGCCCTTTAAATAGCCGCTGGAGCCCCGCCGCCGCTACCCCAGGGCTCCGGGGGCTATTTAAAGGGCCGGGGCAGTAGAAGCAGGGAAGTCCCGGGCCCTTGAAATAGCCCCCGGAGCCCTGGGGTAGCAGCGGCAGCCGGGGGCTCCGGCAGTGGTTTAAAGGGCCTGGGGGTGCTAGTGGCAGCCGAGCCCTGGGCCCTTTAAACTGCTGCCGGAGCCCCCGGCTGCCGCTGCTACCCCGGCGGGGGAGGGGGAGGGCACTTACTGGTACAGGGTGGGCTGAGGCTGGCTCTGACCCCCTATCCCCGCCCCTTCCGTCCGAGGCCCCGCCCCTTCCATGGGCCAGAGCCGGCCCCAACCCAGCCCCATACGGGTAAGTCCCTATTTCTACTTTCACCCCTGCCCTAGGTACATCTACATAGCAGCTTGAAAGGTGTAATTCCCAGCTCAGTTAAACTTACATGCACGAGGTTGGCTCTAGCACCTAATAAAGGCAGTGTGGCCATGGTGGTTCAGGCTAGCTGCTGGAGTACATACCCAGAGTCAGGCAGAATCCAACTTGGGTGGGTAGCTTGAGCCACCAGCCATTTCACGATGGCCACACTGCTATTTTTAGCACACTAGCTGGGGCCAAGCTAGCATGAGCTGGGAATCGCATCTCCCAGCTGCCATGTAGACATAACCTCCTCTGTGTGTCCTTTTAGGTTAACAGCCATCTTCACAGGGTTAACAGCTTTAGTATTGCCTTTAATAGTAATTTTTGGTGTGTTACTTCCTCTCTTGGGGGAGGTGTGTGGGGTAGTTCAAATTAATGCAGCTTCATTGTGCAGAGGCGGTACAGAAAAATCTACAGCTGCCCTGCTCTTAGTCCCTCCCCCCATCTACAAGTGGAGAAAGAGCAGTTATTTGCCTCCTTTTAGAATGCAAATAAAAGTTGCTCCTACTTTCAACAGTGGTGTTCTCCTGTCGTCAGTTGTAATTTGTTAGTTTTTAGACAACTTGAAGTCACACAGGTGGTTTGCAACAATACTTTTATTCCACTTCGGATACATACATTCACTCTGTAACTTGACACAAAACTAGTCTCTACATATATTCTGAGTATAGACTCTATCTCTGAGATAAAGTGCGCTAGATGAATGACTTATCACACTGAGTGCATAGAATTGTGTTAAACTTAAGGATCAGGCCGGTAACTGGTATTTTGTAAGTTAGATGCTAGGGTTTGCTTTAAACCTAGGATAATACTGGGCAAGGAACTTGTGTGATGTTTGCATGTCTGAATTCACATAAAGTGCTGGTACAATAATTTAAATGTTACAAACAAAGCTGTAATCAATATTCTAAAGCATTGTTACGCACAACATAGGTCTATTATAACTTTATCTAAAATAATGGTCTCTTCTTAGATAGCTCCAATTTCTGCTTCTTTTGGGCTGTGCCTAGCTACATGCTCTAGTTGACCTGAATCTGAAACATCATAGCTAGTCTTGTATTTGGCCAGAATTTTCATCAGAGGTCGAAGTTTCAGCCACCACTGTTCCTTAGGAATTCTGTGCCTGTGCAGAAGATAGGGAGGGGGGAAAAAAAGTCAAAGCTATTCTGTGTAAACGATTCCATTGATGTTATCCCTAAGGACCAAATTCACTATTAAAGGTGGCTTCATTCAAATTATAAGCAGTTTTATAAAGGCATATATTATCAGCTATATTAATGACCATCTCTGCTGCATTCAATGATTCTTAGGTTCATTTTTGTGAGAGTAATGCTGCCATCTATGCTCAGTGACAGGAACGTAGAAAATTAAGTTACTAGTTAGATGCATTTGCTTTTTAGTTTAACAATTTTTTGGAGAGAGGTTGTGGCAGATAGTAAATGATTATCTTGACCTCCATGTACATCTCCAGCTAGCCTTAGAACATGCATGAATTCCATCTCCTCCCCATCTTGCTATTTTGCCACCTCGCCCTCCCATCTCAGCAAGCTCTAAGCAATTTATTATATCTATTGCAGCAAGACATAAGGACCTCATTACACTAGGCCCTGTGCAAAGATAATCCCTGTCCCAGAGAACTCAGGCTAACAATTAAACAAAATCCAACAGGTTCATAAAAAGCCAGATGGGAGAGGGTTGGGGAGAACAAGATGCTAAAAGAGGTGGCTGAGTATGCATAAATTAGTTGTAATACTGGTCTCACTAGGCACAAGGGGTTGCCACCCTAAACAATACCAGACAGTGATTTGCAGGCATTGCAGCAAAGACAGGTTCTGAGGAGGGATTTAAGAGGATACAGCAGTAGCTTTGAATTCTCACAGGGAGCTCTTTTCAAGCAAAAGGGGTAGCCTGGAGAAAGCATGCAGTTGCTTGTGGGAAAAGTAGATGAGGGGGTGGTCGAAGGCCACCATTATAGGCCTAGCAACAGCAGGAGGCAATGTTGAAAGGTCGGTTGGGGCTATCTAGCGAAGTTAGTGCCTGACGTGGAGCAGGGCAGGGGGGATGAAAAAGGAGGCTTGGAAGTTGTACTCATCTGGTCCCACAGAGCCGCCGTCACTTACACAAAATCTGCTTGATCCTTAAGCTCAACCACAGGTTGGAAAAGAAGATTGCGTCTGCGCATACCTAGCAAACAAACGGAGTCCTCGGTGTTGGCAAACACTTTTCCTAGAAACAACAACACAATGTTATTTTCTTTGGGGGAGAATTACCCCTTTTCTTGTAATAAACAAATGGATGTAGGCATGAGGTTCTGGTAAGATTCTTAATTTTGTTGAGTTACTGAGGTCTTTAAACGATAGCAGCATCTGCATTAGTTGTTTAACAGTGTTAGGGAAACCTCCACTGTGTTGTGGTTTATTAGTTATAATGATTAAGCAGTAAAGATGCAATGTACTTAACTACTAATCAAATAAGTGATGCAGCCTTAACTTCCAATTTCAAATTAGATTTATTATAGTCACTATTGCTTCATGAAGCTGATGAAATAAATCCCAAAGTCGTCATATTACCTTCATCTGTGTCCCATGCAGCCACCAAGAAACAAAACGAAAAAAAGGAAAAATACATGTAACTATAAAACTATCAATTTCTATATGCATTAAAAAAAAACTAGTTAGGCTAGCAACTCATAGAAAAACAGATACAGGACAACCCTTGTTTAAGGTATCAAACTCTCTTCAGGAGCCATTTTCTTGTCACTGCTACCTAGAAACACATTAACAATATTCTATAACAAAGCCGGGGTAAGTTGGTAAGAGGAAGAACTACATTATTCCATTACTGTATTTACAGATTCCACAAACGTGTTGAAGGGCTACAGAGGCTGGCTTTTCTGGAGTTAACACAAAAGGAAGAGAGAGATGGTAAATAGCTATAAATATTTCTGCACCTCTTCGGTATGTTTCTCTCAGTTTCTTTGAGATCCACTGTACAGCTTTTGCAGAGATTTTTGTCCCAAAGTTCCTGTCAAATGGGGAAGGTGCTCCACCCTGTCAAAGTTTAAAATGTAATTAGAGATTAGTTGCAATTTTGCACCAACCAGGAGCATTATTCTCGTTTTCCATTCCACCAATCGTCTCTGTTCTATCGCTGCTGTGCCTCTTTCATCCTCCTCTTTTCTTCCCCCATTTTCCCCCCAGTGCTTTACCTTAGCCCCAGAATTCCCAATGTGGGAGTCTTGAGGGGACTTTGCCTAGACAGTTTGAGATACTAGCCCCAATTCCACAATCGGTGCATAAAGACATGCTTAATTCCCATTAAAGTCAATGGGACTTAGTTAACCCCCCCGCTTCTCCCCTGCAGCAGAGTGCTTATTTTCATGTACTTTCTACCTCACTGCTGTGAGGTGCTGCTATAGAGCACTGCCTGAAGGATATTCGCTACTGGAGTGATATGGCACAATACAACTTCCAGCAGTAGAGCGAGAGCTGGAAAAGCAATATACACACAAGGAGAGAAGCAAATAAAGGACAGAATAATGAACGGGCGAGGGAGCGAGCAAACAGGCCAGGGCAGTGCTTCAGGGGCGCTGGCACTGTTGCATCACAGGGCGGAGGCTGTAATCAAGAGACCTCTAGCCTGTATCATCCAGCCGCTACCAAGTGGGTGCATCTATAACACTGTTACCAAGCAGACACTAGGGGCTTAGATCGTCTATGGCAGGGATCAGCAACCTTTGCACGTGGCCCGTCAGGGAAATCTGCTGGCGGGCCGGGACGGTTTGTTTACCTGCCGCGTCTGCAGGTTCGGCTGATCGCGGCTCCCACTGGACGCGGTTCGCCGTTCCAGGCCATTAGGGGCTGCAAGAAGCGTCAGCCAGCACATCCCTCGGCCTGCGCCGCTTTCCACAGCCCCCATTGGCCTGGAACGGTGAACCGCGGCCAGTGGGAGCCGCAATCGGCCGAACCTGCGGACGCGGCAGGTAAACAAACTGTCCCGGCCCGCCAGCGGATTTCCCTGACGGGCCAAGTGCCAAAGGTTGCCGATCCCTGGTCTATGGGAACGTAGAACTTGACAAAATACAAAAGGTACAGTTATTCCCTTCTATTCCAGCTGTCAAAACAGGGCTCTTAACTGGATCTAACTGTATGCTCCTCATGTATAACCTGTTTTGGGTGCATTTACTGAAATTCTTAGCATTTAGTTCTAAATACACTAAAGACAAGCGGGAACAGTGTTAGTATATCAAATATATAATGTACTTAGACACAAGGCAGGGAAGCTGTTGTATAATTTTGGCACAGGGTTAAGACGTCAAACAAACTATGAAGCTTTAAAACTGGAATTAAAACTTTATGGTTCATGTGAACCGGTAGATATTCAGCCACTGATAGAGAGTGACCCAGGGTCTCATATTAAACCCCCTTTCCCCTAGACCTGCCCTGCTTCCCATTGTAAGTTTCCTAGTTGCTTATCCTTGTGCCCTTATGCACACTCATACTGCTATTGGCTGACTAGTGCCCTATCTGGGTGCGTGGGATGCACTAGCTAGGAGTTCTGTACAGGGCAGAGCCAATCATAGTGAAGATTAATAGGCTGGCTATTTCCCCTCTCCTCCAAAAGGAAAAAGTGAACAATGAGCACAAATGTTCTCTAGGAACCAAATTTCTCTTCCAGGGATGAGATGCTCCTGAACTGGCAGCTGCAGGGAGGTCTTGTAAGAGGCAGTGAGTGGGCGACTAGAAAACAGCAGCACCCTTTTTTTAAAATAGGGATGGGTGGGAACAAAAAAGGTGACACAGTAAAAGAGGGAATCTGCTGCAATTTCCTTCTGCAAAACTAAATTACCCCTCTTCCACCCCGCTTCCAGCCCCCCAAAATGGGTTGGGAGTTGATAGTAACAATGGAGGAAACCCTTAGTACCATTCATTTTGTCTAAGGCAGCGGTGGGCAACATGTGGCTCCCATTGGCCAGGAACGGTGAACCACGGCCACTGGGAGCTGCAGGCGGCCATGCAAATGGAAACCAACCGTCTCGCGGTCTGCCAGCAGATTACCCTGATGGGCCACGTGCAGCGTACGGGCCGCAGGTTGCCCACCACTGGTCTAAAGGGTAAAGAGTGGATGCAAGAAGGACGACTTGTGCATAATCCTGGAATCGTGACGGCAGTTCACACACACTAAATTAATCCTGCTGCTGTACACAGAGGGAAGTTCGTAACTTTATTTACCTGCTGCATGTGGCCCAATACATTCTTTCTGCAATCGAACACGCCTTTTCCTTCCTCAGAATATAGCTGGTAGATAAAGTCAGTTGTGTAATTCTCATTGCTGTTCTCATTCCTACAACAAGACAAAAATAACCCCACAACAACACTGTCAGGCCAGTTAAAAACCACATTATTAACTACCAGACCTCTTTACAGAGGAACAGTTACTGATGGAGGGGACACATCGCATCCCGACAACTCTGTTATCCTCTTGCCCTCAAACGAGTGGCAAGTCGTGTGTATTTTCACCTTCCTCCTTCCTCTCCAACTCTACCACAGGTTTGTTTTACACACGGTTGTGTCTCTGCTCTGCCACAAACCAATACTTTGAATGTCTGAGCTTCCTGTATTACTACAGAGATCTGAGCAGCTGCTGAACTGTAACCTGTTCTCCAACACACAGCCGATGCCCTAGGCTATGCAAACTTGAGGTTCCCTCCCCTTCACCTGTTCTTTTTAATGTCTGAGCATATCTGAACTAAGTGAAGTGGGTAGGTGAATGCATTTGGTGATTTCCTCTTATAACTGATTATCGCCGTGGAGGCTGAAAAGCGATGCCCATGAAAGAGGTGGAGGTCACAGACTGACAAAGGCTGGGCACACTAGGAAGAAAGGTGTGATTTTTAAACATGTTAAGTAACATGTTAGAGCCCTTGTGTGGACAAGGCAATTTTGAATGTTAACCGTTGTTAGTCTTATCTACACTAGGATTTTGACATGTGATATTAGTGAACATGTTTTAAAACACCCTGTTTTTCCTAGGCAAGATAAGGTCAAGA
Organism: Platysternon megacephalum; assembly: GCA_003942145.1. Lineage (NCBI taxonomy): Eukaryota > Metazoa > Chordata > Testudines > Platysternidae > Platysternon > Platysternon megacephalum. Next base: position 13,637,702 of record QXTE01000026.1, read on the forward strand.
AGAAAAGGTTTTTGCCAAACTGGTGGGGCTAAAGAGGGCATTTGCTCCAGTATCAGACCTTAAACAATAATAGTTACAGAAGAAATTATGGAAACTCTGGATTTCAGACTAGTAGATTTTATAAATTCTCAATTGTTCCCATCATATGCCATGCTGATCAGCAATTGCCTGAGAAACTCTAGAACCCTTCTGTTGCAAAATGTCCAGTGCTTGATAACTACATGTCTCATGAGTTATTTACAGGCTTTCCTTGCAACTTCAGAACTATGATCGGTTGTGTTCACTTGTGGAAGAGTTCCAAAGGGTTAACCTGCAAGACAGTAACTGAACCTTCTTGAACTTCTACTTACAGAGCATGGCCTCGGCCTGAGATTGAGGGTTTTGAAAAGTGGATTGATAAAATGAATGGAGACTAAGTTTTGGTGTCACATAGGAGGGTACAGAGGGAGATGATGTCTGGACCAGTAAAGATATGTTGAAACCTTTCTATAAATCAAGCCACAGCATCATAAAAAATTTAAAGTATCCAGCTTGTCTGCAGCACTAGGCAGACAGAGCTGCTGATAACATCCTGTTGGCTGCTTTTGCAAAAGACAGACCAGAATCCTCCCTAAGGGGCAAACAAATAATTCAAAAGCATCGTCACAGGGCACTAAGATTAAAGCAGGGCAAATGCTACTCAACTTGTAACTGACACAGGAAACTTTTATTCAGTTGCGTGGCTTAGCTTGCTATGGTCTCTAATACAACATGTAGTCTAAGGAATGAGGATGGAATTTACCCATTTGCAGAGGGCCAGCTTGGGACCTGTGTTCCACTTTATATGTATTCTGAGGGCTAAATACCACTTCAGAGCTGCATAGGTCTTGTGCTGGCCCTGTGCACAGAGGGGAATTTCACCCTTAGTAAAATAAATGATGAGACCTTTGTGCAGCCTCCTTATAACACTTTGGGCAGCACTTGGAAGGATAATCTAAGAACCCAAATCATTAACAGGATGTGAAGAGTTAAAATGGGAAAGAGTGTGGGACCTTTGATTTTAACAGATTTTATATCTGCTTTTAAGATCTGCTTTTTCTTCCACTGAGAATCCCTTCTTCAATAACTAACTAACTAGAGCCTGTTCATGGGTTTTAAATAGCAGTGAGGGTTGCAAAACATTATTCATTTTGATGGTGCAGTTTAATTAAATGACCTTTGCTCACCTCAGCACTAGACCACGCTGGATGCTGGTTTTCATCTTTTCGGTCAAATGCTCCACATTAGCCTAGAAACAGAGTCACACAAAGCATCCTAAAACAAATGTGATGATCATTGCCTCCTTCACCAAGAGAATTTCTATAAAGGATTCCAGGTTCACAGCAATAATTAAGAAATCCCTTCTGTAATGTGAAAATCCAACTGACCAATAATTTTTTTGGCTTCCAGGACAAATTCTAATGGGTGGGTTAAAAGCTACTGGTCCTGGTTTAAAATCAACCTCTTTTCCCCACACCCACCACCAACTTTTAGCTTCTTCATGTCTCTAGACAGCAGTGTTATTTCAATAGGCTCTTTAGGTCATTTGCATGTCACTGATACAGCAACTACTGGACTTTATTTACATAGCAACATAGGAATTCCCAGACTGGATCAGGCCCCAGATCCATCCCATCCAGTGTCCCACCTGTAACAAAGGCCAGCACCAGATGCATCAGAAGAATGTGTAAGAACTCAGCAATAGGCAGATGTGGGATAATCTGCCCCTCCCATTAGGGCTCATCCTGGTCTCTGATAGTTAAGAGATTGGCCCTGGACCATGAAGGCTTATCCCTTCCAAAATCTGTCATCATTAATACTAACAACGCTGGATATTCTTGATACCCAATTCTTTTTTTGTGTGAATCTTATTAAATTCTTGGAGTCAACAACTCCCTATGGCAAGGAGTTCCACAGTTTAAGTACGCATTGTGTGAAAAAGTATTTCCTTTTATCCTTTTTTTATTTGCCTTTTCATTTTGCTCCAGCTCCATCCAATTATTATGTACTAATAATCACACTGTAAAAGAATAAATATGTAATTGTTCTACCTAATGGTGCTGTGGTGACTTGATGTTTCAATTTTTGGCCATCAGCAGTCAGTGCTTGATGCCATGAATGAGGAGTGTCTGGCTACAAGTTCTACTACAAAATATATTAACACTGGCATAATATTCCAATTCTCTGGGGTAAAGGTGTCACGTACGCATTTAAAAGTAGCCACTTATTGCTGCAGGCTAAGATACCCTTTTGGAACAGCATCCAACCAACTACACCAACACAATGTACATATTAAATGCTATATACACACACAACACTTTGAAAGTCTATATAAAAATGAGAAAGACGTTATTTCAGTAAGATTGAGCTGCATACCTGGAGTTCTCGAATATCAAACTTCTCTTCAAAGATATAAGCAGCATCCGCACCTGCAGCAAGGCCCCCCATATTGGCCAGGTAACCACAGTAGCCACCCATTGTCTCAATGATGAACACACGACGCTTGGTCCCACTGGCTGACTGTTTGATGCGATCGCATGTCTAACCAAAGCACAGAACATTAGGGACTTACGCAAACATGAACAGGTTCTCAACTGTGATATTTACCATATATTATGTGATTCTTTATCACAATTACAAGATTACTGAACTGTATTACTATATATTTATATATGCACATACACACTCTCATGTCAATTGTTAATTCTGGAGGAAAATATTTCTTCCAGGTCACATCTTGGACACTATATTCAAAATCGGGAGTTTTGGTAATGTCATGTTTGCTTGTGTTATCCTTCCATCTGGCTGCTTTCTGAAAATGTTAAAGGAGAAACTAATATCGCGGCACACTCTTAGTCTTAAAGCTTTGGAGTAGTTATACTGGAGTTTTATAGAGAGATAAAAATTGAGTTTGCTTTCTGATCTGGGCGTATATCCAAATTTAGCCAGTCTCTACTTTTACTGTGCACATGACTGAAGAAATCACCTTTGATACTGAGGGGTTTTAAGTACACTTCCTAAGAAGTTGTCTTTACAATTTGAATTTACGAGGCTGAAGTTTTAGGCTTCTATTGATCCACAATTTGCTTACCCAGAGGGCTATTCATGCAAATTTCCATGACTTGGCAGCAACAGAGCCAATTTCTCCTACTTCATGTCCATAAACACATACTGATTATGGGAGACTGACCTCAAACCACATCTTACCCATTCGTAGATAAGAAAAGTTGCTCACTATGAGGAAATCTGTTGGCTTACATGAAGCATAGCGGATGATGATTTACAGCATCAGAGCTGCCTGTGAGTAGCTTAAACAAGCCTCCACAAAAATAAATTTCAAAAAGCTGACAGCTCTGATCAGAGGACTAAAGAGAAAACCCCAAAATAGCAGCAGATCAAGTCTAAGAGTATTTGAAAAATAATTGCCCTAAACTCAAATAGGGCAAATAGAATTTTGCAAATGTGGTTTGTGGGCCCAGCTGAATTAAGAGGAAGCAGATGAGTGTAAGGATCTGGAAAATTCAAGATCATGAAGTTCTTGCCCTTTATTAACAACTTATTTAGAAGGAAACATACAAACAGCCCTCAGACCTCTGGTGAGTTTTTGAATGAGTAACTATGGATGCAGTTCTACATTTGATGTTCTTCCATTCTGCTTGTGGATTAATTTTTCCAAATACAGCCTTAGCATAATTTATTTTTTGATATATAAAGACAGGTTCTGAGCCTGATATTTGCATTAAATACCTACTTACCAGAGCACAAAACAAATAAAGTTTAAACTGGTAAATGGGAAAACCTAAAAAATTAAAAAGTCATAAGCATTTAACATTATCATAAATTACAGCATTTAGAGCACAAATAACTATATTATATATTTATGTATATTTACTTTAGTTCAACTACCAGAGCTATAACATATATATATATCCACAAATGATCAAATAGATTGATCTAAACATGCTATCCCATATTCTTTTAAAAAACAAGCAGTAGCTCCAGAACAAAATACATCACATATTAGTTCAGATCATGCACTTCATCAGTTTGTTACAATGGCAACCCCTTTCTAGCTATCTTGGTTCCTATACTGTGCCCATACTGTGGTCTCCAGTCTTTTCCTCACTGAGTACAGCTCAGTGTAAGCTCTCAATGTACAATAAACAACAGCATACTTGTAACAACACCTGCTGCTTTCACAAATGGCAGGCTTATGATCATACCAGTTCTAACTCCCTGGAGACAATGCTTGGGATTTCATGTGGAGTAAGTGTATGCATTATGACATCACTAAGGAAATCCTGGCTTTTAGGTGCTGGGGAAGTAAACATATAGGCCAGGCTGTCCAAAAATGACTTGGCTGCCAAACTTCAGATACCTCAAAAGGGCCTGCTATTCAGAAGGTGGGAGCTCAACACTTTCTGAAAATCTGCCCTGCTCCCCCTCTCCCCTCTTGGCATCTCAAATTGAACATCTAATACTCCAGGGACCGCAAATCACTAATTGGGTTTGATAATCATGGCCTTATTTTTATAAACGTTGGTTATTTTATGTTTATTATAGGGTACCAGATGACACAACAAGGAGTAATGGTCTCAAGTTGCAGTGGGGGAGGTTTAGGTTGGATATTAGGAAAAATTTTTCACTAGGAGGGTGGTGAAGCACTGGAATGGGTTACCTAGGGAGGTGGTGGAATCTCCTTCCTTAGAGGTTTTTAAGATCAGGCTTGACAAAGCCCTGGCTGGGATGATTTAGTTGGTGTTGGTCCTGCTTTGAGCAGGGGGTTGGACTAGATGACCTCCTGAGGTCCCTGTCAACACTGATATTCTATGATTCTATGATCTGGTGATCATGCTCTGGGCTCATTTCCCATTCTCTCACTCTCAATAAATGCTTTAAATCACGATTAATTTGTTTGAGTTAATCGCATGAGAACTGCGATTATTCAACAACCCTATTTTTAATCCTTTCACACCAGAGTCAGTGTTTCACAGAACAATTTCTGCTGGCTGTGATGAACCACCAGCACTAAAGAGTTAAAATTCCGCCATGACGCTTTTGAAGAATGTGAAGTAAAGAATAACAATGTCTGTTTGCTTAAGCTGCTCTTTTAACTGCATGATCACACATGCATCTGGGAAGCTGGGGAAAGGTTTTATTCCTCCTACTTTCCTATTACAGGACTTCTTCCAACATATAAAGGTCCTGAGTCTGCAAGCACTTACACACAATAATAACTGTACTTGTGAGTAAAAGTAGTTACTGATAAGCATAAGAATTTTCAGGACTGAGTTCTCCCTTGGTATATAGGATATTATTTAGGGAAGAAGCATTTCAATCATAGTATACTAGTTAATAATGCTTATCTGATATTTTCAGAGAGGCAGATCCTCAGCTGGCATAAATTGTCAGCTGAGTATCTGGCAAAGTGTTTTACAAGGATACTACTATTCCTCGTTTATTGCTGAGGGGGACATACTCAGACAGGGTAAGTGACTTGACCAAAGGCAAATACAATGTCAGTGTCGGAAGCAGAGTTAGAACAGAGTTAGAACTCAGGGGCCAAATTCTGATAATCTTTTACCACAGCGTGAAGCACACTGCCTCTCCTAAGAATTCTGGTATTCAAAGAAGACGCAAAAAGCAACACTACACTACTGTCAATCTCAACCAAAGACACTGGCTCCAAGACAATGGTGCAAACCCACGGAACTCAAGAGGATTACATGTGAACATAAGAACGGCCTTATGGGTCAGACCAAAGGTCCATCCAGACCAGTATCCTGTCTACCAACAGTGGCCAATGCCAGGTGCCCCAGAGGGAGTGAACCTAACAGGTAATGATCAAGTGATCTCTCTCCTGCCGTCCATCAGACACAAACAGAGGCTAGGAACACCATTCCTTACCCATCCTGGCTAATAGCCATTAATGGACTTAACCTCCATGAGTTTATCCAGTTTTCGTTTAAACCCTGTTATAGTCCTAGCCTTCACAACCACCTCAGACAAGGAGTTCCACAGGTTGACTGTGCGCTGTGTGAAGAACTTCCTTTGATTTGTTTTAAACCTGCTGCCCATTAATTTCATTTGATGGACCCTAGTTCTTATATTATGGGAACAAGTAAATAACTTTTGCAAGCCTGGGCAAAATTTTCCTCATTTAGTTTTTACTGAGAGCAATAACACGGATGAAGCTGGGAGGAGTGGTTGATACGCTGGAGGGTAGGGATAGGATACAGAGGGACCTAGACAAATTAGAGGATTGGGCCAAAAGAAATATGATGAGGTTCAACAAGGACAAGTGCAGAGTCCTGCATTTAGGACGAAAGAATCCCATGCACTGCTATAGACTAGGGACCGAATGGCTGGGCAGCAGTTCTGCAGAAAAGGACCTAGGGGTTACGGTGGACGAAAAGCTGAATATGAGTCAACAGTGTGCCCTTGTTGCCAAGAAGGCTAATGGCATTTTGGGTTGTATAAGTAGGGGCATTTCCAGCAGATCGAGGGATGTGATCATTCCCCTCTACTCAGCACTGGTGAGGCCTCATTTGGAGTACTGTGTCCAGTTTTGGGCCCCACACTACAAGAAGGATGTGGATAAATTGGAGAGAGTCCAGCGGAGGGCAACAAAAATGATTAGGGGGCTGGAGCACATGACTTACGAGGAGAGGCTGAGGGAACTGGGATTGTTTAGTCTGCAGAAGAGAAGAATGAGGGGCGATTTGATAGCTGCTTTCAACTACCTGAAAGGGGGTTCCAAAGAGGATGGATCTAGACTGTTCTCAGTGATAGAAGATGACAGAACAAGGAGTAATGGTCTCAAGTTGCAGAGGGGGAGGTTTAGGTTGGACATTAGGAAAAACTTTTTCACTAGTAGGGTGGTGAAGAACTGGAATGGGTTACCTAGGGAGGTAGTGGAATCTCCTTCCTTAGAGGTTTTTAAGGTCAGGCTTGACAAAGCCCTGGCTGGGCTGATTTAGTTGGGTTTGGTCCTGCTTTGAGCAGGGGGTTGGACTAGATGACCTCCTGAGGTCCCTTCCAACCCTGAGATTCTATGATTCTATGATTCTAAGCATTACTGAAAGCTGTGCGGCCTACAATAAAAGGACGTGGGATAGAAGCAACAACTGTCGGTATTTTCTACCTTGTCTGTGGCCATCTACCATTTATAACTTTTATTGTTGGTACTTCTCACGTTTTCAGTCTTTGCCAGGTGAATCACTATTGAAGACTTTGGCTGCATTGCTATCAGCCATGTTACCTGCTGCATGCAGAGTTAGATTCTGCTAGTGCTGCCACCACTGGTGGAGCTATTATGGTGCCAATACAACAATGGGAGACTAGGGGAAATGCAATGGTAAGCAAGGACTAAGGGACAAATCCTGGTCTAATTGAAATTCATGACAAAATCTTCAGACACCAAATGACACACTAAAAATGTTCTATTTTTGAAGTGATGCTGAGGAGCCAGAATTGGAGAATAAAAGGATTCTGCACATTGTCTAATGCAGGGGTCTCAAACACGCGGCCCGCGGGCCGCATGTGGCCCGCAGGGCTATCGCATGCGGCCCGCGAGCTCCTCCCGGCCCCCCCGCATTTACCTGGCCGACCAGCACCGGGGGCAGGGCAGGCTCCCTGCCTGCCTGCCTGCCTGCCCTGCCGCCGCGTCGCACCAGGAAGCAGCTGGAACCTGGGGGAGGAGGAGCGCAGGGGGTGTGTGGCTGTTGCTTCAGGCACCGCCCCCAGCAGCTCCCATTGGCCACAGTTCCCCATTCCCGGCCAAATGGGAACTGCTGGGGGCGGTGCCTGAAGCAACAGCCACACACACCCCTGCGCCCCTCCTCCCCCAGGTTCCAGCTGCTTCCTGGTGCGACGCGGCGGCAGAGCAGGCAGGCAGGCAAGCAGGGAGCCTGCCCTGCCCCCGGTGCGGGTCGGGCCGGAGCCCGCCCCCCGCACTCCTCCTGCACCCCGACCCCCTGCCCTGAGTCCCCTGCCGCACCCCGACACCCTGCCCTGAGCCCCCGCCACACCCCACACCCCGACACCCTGCCCTGAGCCCCCTGCTGCACCCTGCACCCCAACCCCCTGCCCTGAACCCCCTGCTGCACCCCGACCCCCTGCCCTGAACCCCCGCTGCACCCCTCCTGCACCCCAACCCCCTGCCCTGAACACATGCCACACCCCACACCCCTGCCCTGAGCCCCCTGCTGCACCCGACCCCCTGCCCTGAACCCCCGCCACACCCCGACCCCCTGCTCTGAGCCCCCACCGCACCCCACACCCCTCCTGTGCCCCCTGGGGGCAGGGAGGGGGCAGAGTTGGGGTGGGAATTTCGGGGAAGGGGTTGGAATGGGGACAGGGAAGGGGTGGGAAGAGGCGGGGCAGGGGTGGGGCCTCATGGAAGGGGTGGAGTGGGGGCAGGGCCGAGGGCGGCGGGAGGGGAGGGGTCAGTAAATGCGGCCCTCGGCCCAATGTACTAGTCCTCATGTGGCCCTCGAGGTCATTTGAGTTTGAGACCCCTGGTCTAATGGCAGAGCACACGTGTTTTATCTAATACGAACAAGGATTACAGGCAACTAAGGACCCAAAGTCATCCCTGTGAACCACTGACTTCAAGTGGAGCTGGAGCAGGCCCATAATGTGCAAAGTGCATTATTTTGGTCACACAGCCCATTTGAAATCAAATTGTTGGCAATTTAAATGGAAACATGTACAACAGTAATCAGGAGTAGTATCTCAATGCTGTTTGACTATAAAAGGAAGTGACATCACTGTAAGCCAAGCTTTGATGTATCCAACTTGTAAAATTTACTTTCTCGTTATACAGTACTTTAAGTGTTGCACTCATTAGGCCTCAATTCAGCACAGCACTTAAGCATGTTCTTAACATTTATCATACGACTAGTCCCAGTGAAATGCTTCATGCTTTAAGCCTGGGCTTATGTGGTTTGCTGAACTGGGATCTTATTCCGTCATTGGTCCATTCTTTGGGTCATTTGCTTTTTTTTAAGGTGCATGGGTTTTTATTCTTTCATTTAAGTATAGCAAAGTAGTCCTAAGCAAATTATTTTAAACAACAACAACATTTATATACTTTATTCTTATTGCAAACATACAAAGGTTCTAAAAATGCATTGAAATAGTTACCCTAATGCCACTATCTAAAACACCAAAACACAATCTAAATAATAGCCAACATAACTGATTTAATTGTAATTAGATTAATCTTCAATCAATCTGGAAAATGTTGATTACCTTCTGATCACAGGAGCTTGATATTTTAAACTAGAATATTTTAGAAAACTAAATGTTTCAAGGTCTTGCTAGTATCACAACAAAGACAGCCATTGTACAGTTTGATTTTCAAAGGACATGCAGTCTTACCTCCACAATAGCATTCAGGGCAGTGTCAGCACCAATGCTAAGGTCGGTGCCAGGCACATTGTTGCTAATAGTAGCTGGCAACACACAGATAGGAATGCAAAACTCCTCAAAGCGAGCACGTGCCTCAGCTAATTGCAGACAACTTTCATAGGCCTGAAGCAGCGGTACAAGTATTATTAGCAATACACCCTTGCATATGGATAGCAAATCATTATGCATTCAGCTAGTGGCTCCTTGCGTGTGATGGGAGGGTTGGCTTTCCATTGGCACAACAAAATAAAATTGGTGATATTAAGGAGGGACAAAAAAAAAGTTTCCTCTAAATACCACAACAGTGCACTGGGGTCGCATTGGCACAATGCTCTTCTGAAGAAAGCGCAGAAGGAAGTTAATGTGAGTTAGTACAGAGTGAAAATGAAATGTGGATAGTGCAGAGATCGGAAGCAGCTAAGCAGAAATGTAGGCAGCATGAGTGTACTAGAAATAAGTCATCTCAAAATAAGTTAAATGAACAAACACTATTCTATATACTAAATAGTTTAAGGAAAGGTAACTAGAAAAACACCTGCACTCAGAAGAAAATGCTTGTGGATACACTGCTATTATAGACGCTGCTTTTTTTAGCTACTGCTTTGTCCTAGAAGGTGAAGATACACCTCTGTCACTGAAAGAAAAAATCATGAAAATATGGCCTATGTTTTCCAAGTGCCTGCAAGAAGCATGTACATCAGGAGACACCTGTTTTTATGCATGCAACTCGGATAATTGTGCATAAAAATGCAGGGATATTGCACAAGACCATATAGTTTGCAGGAACATTTTAGAGGCTTTTTGAGCGATCTTTTGGGGATTTCATACCCTATATGGTCAGGAGGTAAATGTATAGTGTGTCAGGTAGTCTGTGTGTTCTCACAGGCTCCGGAGTTCCTAGTACTCTTCTCTGTAGCGAAGGACTATGGAATGTGCAGCTATTCTGACTTAGTGAGTGCACTAGTCCCATTCTTCCTCAATGTGCAGTAATCCTGAACACCCATTGTGTAGAGAGAATGTGAAAAATCCCCACATATTTAATGAATCTCTAAAGGAAATCCAAATCCTGTAGTACTTTTTATTTTCACCAATCTCGCTCTACCAGCGGGGAAAAGGGTGTACCGTGGGGTGGGAGTGGGTATAAAACACCCTATTGCTACATGAGAGGAGAGCTCTGCAGGCCTATCAGCCTCCCCCAACTAAAATCCATCAGATGTCTGTGTAGTGGTGGATTGTAAGCAGGAAATGGGAAGGGAAGAGGTGATCTACCTGGGACATTTCCAGGAGGGAAGACGGGGGATTGGAGTCGATGTGGAGGGTCCACATGGCTTGGAGGTATGACGTGGTGGCAGGAGACCGAAGTGAAAATCTCACCTCCGACACTCCATCCCTGGGTATTTTGGAAATTTTACTTTCACTTACAGCTAAAACTGGGATTTGACTGATCCCAGTGTCACTTCTGGACTAAAATGCTGCCCAGTTATCGTTGCAGTGCTGAGAAGTGCCACAGGCAGGAAAGTGGGGAATGGCATTTGTCTTTCAAGATCAGCCATTGGAGAGCCTTGGTGGGGGAACTTCACAGAACAGTCACTACCCCAGCCCAGCCAGGCTTCTTTGAGTTTTTCCTTACATCAGAAAAAGATATACTGATTTGGGAACTGGTTTTGTTTAGTGAAGCTTCAAAGCAGGTTGGACATCTGCAAAGCACTTATGAGCACAGCTGCAGTTTTAGCCAGAGGCTTTGGGGAAGTGGTACAGTTAGAGCAGTGGTTCCCAAACTGAGGTTCGTGAACCCCTGGGGGTTCGTGAAATGTTGCAGGGGGTTCTCAGGGAAAAATTCCCTAATGGCGGACAGAGCTGTCCCTAGGGATCCTGGGCAGCACGGGGCCAGCAGCCTGGAGCCCCTGGACTTCCAAGAGCTAAGCAGATCAAAGCAAGATATCTATCAAACTTCAAGACTCCTTATAAGAAATGGAAAGGGAGGTGGATATTTTTTGCTGTTTTTAAAATTAAATAGGCAGCTAGTCTTGTTTTTAAAATTATTATGAAGAACAAGTTTAAGCTTTGTTGTAATGTGCGTTGTTTGCCTGGACGGCTCAAGACCTGAATGCTTGTGTAGGAGGAACTCTTTGAGTTGGCTTCTTAAATACCTTCATGCTGTTTCACATCTGATACTCCTTGATGAAACATAGGAGCCTTGTCTTATAACAGGCTTATTCAAAGTGATACAAGCTACGAAAGTGAGATCTTGGAAGAGTGTTGCCGTTTTCATAATGTAATAAAAATACTGTAATGATAAATAATAATAAATAGTGTGTAATAAGCAAGTCATAAAACAGATTTTATATTTCCAAGATCACTGCTTTTATAATTTATACTCAGGTAAAGGAGAAAATCCCTGGAAATATTTATTTTTAGGAGGGGGTTCGCGAGACTTGACATTTTAGTGAAAGGGGTTCACAGGTTGTTAAAGTTTGGGAACCACTGAGTTAGAGGGAGAACTGGAACAATTACTGGCACAGCCATTTAGTTAGTCTGCAATGAAAGATACATTTTACTTGCATTAAATACTGCGTCGTTTCATTTGATGCAAGTGTTTTTAGCAAACACATGCGTGAACACTGCAGTAACCCAGGACCGCTACTGTCTGAAGACATGCAACAACCCAGTATCACTGTTGCAAAAAAACCCCAAACAGTCACTTTATACAAAGGGTATATTTCACACAGTCTATAAAGGGTTAAATAATTAACAGATGGTTTAATAAATGGTTAATCAATTGTTATAGATTGTATAACCATCTAGCCTAGAACACTGATTGTTCATGTCTGTAACATGCTTATAACATCTATGAATCAGTTCCAACCCTTTAGAAATATACCCTTAATATAAAATGTGACCAAAGATACTGTATAAGAATATACAATAACTCAGCATCATCCCTCCTCTACCCAGCCCCCGTTTGCTGCTGTTTCTGGTTCCTTCCCCAACTCGGTTAGATGATTCACCTCTTACCTCTGCTGCTTTCCTGACAGGCTGTCTCTCCTCCCTCACACATGGCTGGTGCTAGGCAGCTCCTCTCCAGTTTTTCCATTCTCCATCTGTGGCTGGCATCTTTCCTTCCCCCTCCCCTCTTACTACGACAGCCCATAGGGCTATGCCTGTGCAGCAAAAGCTGTGCACAGGCTAGTGTGGATAACACAGCAGCAAAGAGAGTGCAGCACGGGCAGTTCAAGAACAGTACAGATTCTGGGTACAAACTTGGCTCACCTCCCGCTCTGAAGCCTGCACTGTGCTATCTTCACTGCTACTGTTACCTGCGCTCAGGCAGGTTAGCCTGTGCACAGCTTTTGCTGTGCAGACATATCGTGAACTCAAGACTTCTTCCTGTCTCCTGCTCAGCTCTTTAGTTCTTTCTCTTAACCCCTCCAAAGCCCATCATGGTTTATGTCGTTTCCAATTATTTTCCCCCATCCTCTTACCAGGCTCTGTTAGCTGTGAAGGGGGCTGTAAATTAGTTTCACCCTGTTCAATCAAATGCAGAGCTCCCTGCCTTCTGTAAAATCATGGTGCAGAATTTTCTCTGAAATCCTCCCCTGGCTAGAGATTTGTGCTGCAGAATCCAAGCTTTCATTTAAAAATCTAGCCTTTGGTGTTGTAAAGAAAACAATTCGAAAACATTGACCAGTGTACACTTCCTGAGTGCTGGGTTCCTAAGTTTGCAGACAGCCTGAAACAATAGCCTTGAAAGGGCTTTCACTTTCATAGATCGTTAACACTAAACATTTTAATTTAAATATCATCACTATGTTAACGATCTAACTGATGATTTTTTTTAGCAGAAACTACCAGCTAACATGCTTACCCCACAATCCTCAAATGTCTCCTACACCCAGCTAGGTGCAAAAATGCCAAATGCTACCTAATCAGCAAACAAACCTCCACAAGTTTGCCCCAGATTATCTCGGCAATGCAGTTATACAATGTCACTACAAAAATCTTTGGCATATCAAAAATGAAATGTAGGGACAGCAGAAAATTAACTCAATTTAATATCAAAACGAACAACACAGGACAAATTGTACTGAGCATAAGATTCACTTTTTAAATATGTGATTGATAAAAACCCTGCATTCTAAAATGCAAGTGAAACTGTCACAAAATTTCCAGGGTGCTGTGCTAAAGAGCTTCAGAATCCAAGAATCTTGCTACACAATTTAGGTCTCATTGCTAAGGAGTGCACAGGCCTTTACTGGAACCTAACCACTCTTTTCTTTAGGCTGTAAATTCTTCAGGGCAAGGAATCCTATTTTTTCGTAGTTCATCTTCTATTCCAGGGATCGGCAACCTTTGGCAGGCAGCCCATCAGGGAAATCTGCTGACGGGCCGGGACAGTTTGTTTACCTGCAGCGTCCGCAGGTTCGGCCGATTGCAGCTCACACTGGCCGTGGTTCGCCGTTCCAGGCCAATGGGGGTTGTGGGAAGCTGCGGCCAGCACATCCCTCAGCCCGTGCCACTTCCTGCAGCCCCCATTGGCATGGAATGGCGAACCGCGGCCAGTGGGAGCTGTGATCGGTCGAACCTGCGGATGCTGCCGGTAAACAAACCATCCTGGCCTGCCAGCAGATTTTCCTGACAGGATGCGTGCCGATCCCTGTTCTATTCAGTGCTCTCATGAACCCTCTCTAATTCAGAATTTCTGTATGTACATTAGTTGCTACCTATTAACTCTATAATACTTTTCCTGATTCCAATGAATGGGAAATAACTAAGTACTTTAAAAGATGCCAAAGCACCACTGGATGATTATCAGTTGTCTGTATGGAGAGAAATACCCTGAACTACCCATGATTTAATTTTGGAGTTTGATTACTTTGGGATTTAGTTGTGGTTAGGAGAGATATTTTACTTTTTCCTTACAGGCTTCATGACAATAAGTATCATCCTTGAACAGATTTTATATACAAACACATCTTGGGCAACACAAGGCATACAATGCAACAACTAACCAAAAATTATACTTGTAGTATGTACAGAGGACAATTTAGCTGATTATGGAAAATAAGCTTGTCAGTTAGGAAGTCAGTATCCTATAATGGCATTTAAGATACTGCTTACATGCCTGAGTACTTTTCAGACATTCTAACACAGACAGCTAAAGTAACTAGCCACACTAAACTTTTTCAGGATCTCAGAAACCTGCCTATACACATACTAGAGGCCTCATTACTCACTAGCAGACCACATACTTACCTTATTGCAAACTGAGAAAATTGACAAAGATTGACATTTAAGTGAGAAGAGTAGCAATAAAACAGTTGCTTTGAATCCCTACAACTAAGTTTCAGGTCACTTTAGTGCTCATGAAAGATGCCAGACTGATAGCTTTGGAAACTAAGTCATATACTTATCCACAGAACAGGGACAGCAGGAGTACAAGGACCATTAACTTCACTACTGAAGTGCTTTAATACTGTGCTAGAGGAATCACCTATAGGAGGAGTTCATTCTTCATGCCTGTGCAATATCTCTGCTCATTATTCTCACTCGCATGAACTGGAAAGAGACTGCGTATTCCTATTTAACAAGCCAATTGGCCATTACAGAGGGTGATGTCACTACTCAGTATGATTTGGATGACCTTAAAGCGAAAGGATCTATGTCAGTGGTGGGCAACCTGCGGCCTGCACGCGGCCCATAGGGTAATCCGTTGGCGGACCGCAAGACAGTGTTTACATTGACTGTCCGCAGGCACGGCCACTCACAGTTCCCAGTGGCCATGGTTCGCTGTTCCCGGCCACTGGGTGCTGCGGGCTACCAGATCTGCGGACGGTCAATGTAAACACTGTCTCGCGGCCCACCAGTGGATTACCCTGATGGGCCGCACGCGGCCCACAGATTGCCCACCACTGATCTATGTACCATTACCAGTTCTCTGAGTGGCCCACCATAGCTTCAATTCAGATGCTCAGAGGGCAAAAGGCTTACACTGCTTATGAACTTTTGTAAAAGAAAAAAAGTCTTTTTTTTTTTAAACAAAAGACTTTTTTAAAATAAAAGGTTAATTCTCTTTGCAGCTGAATTGAATCTATGGCTTCCTGAACCATTACATTTTATATACATCTCAAAACAAAATCTAGGAAGAAATAAAACACAAGAACTGGACAAAATTCTACCCTTTAATTAGTAAAATGTATCAGCTTCAAAATAGATAAAACTATTATATTAACAACATGGGAATAGTCTCTGTCTGATATCTAGTGATGTTACCTGAAATCTAAAATCTTTCCCAGTGTATTGCAAAATATTGCTGTGTGTCCTGCTCTGTGTGAAACAGTCTAAAAGCTCTATAAAGATGACAGGTAAACGCAGAAAGCCTATGAAGAGAAGAAAAGCAGGCATCATGCATTATAGCATTATTTTACTTACCTTGATTTGCTGTCAATCTTTTTGGAATGGAGAATTTTATTTACCAGAACTGGAAACAAGGCCAACTTAGATATAACATGGACCATGTGTAAAGAATAATTTAAAACTAAATTTTGATCAGTTGTTTACAGTCTTGACAAGGGCAATATTATAAGGGAAAAGAAACATCTAATAATGCACAAGGGTCTAATTTTGCTAAAAGTAAATAAAATGAAAAGTTGACCCCTTGTTCTTGTGTTATGTGAAGGGGTAAAAAACACTTCCTTATTCATTTTCTCCACACCAGTCACCATTTTATAGACCTCTATCATATCCCCCTTTAGTTGTCTCTTTTCTAAGCTGAACAGTCCTACTCTTTTTAATCTCTCCTCCTCTAGAAGCTGTTCCATACTCCTAATAATTTGTGTTGCCCTTCTCTGTACTTTTTCCATATTCTAATATATCTTTTTTGAGATGGGGCAACCAGAACTGCACACAGTATTCAAGGTATGGGCGTAGCATAGATTTATAGAGTGGCATTATAATACTTTCTGTCTTATTATCTATCCTTTCCCTAATGGTTCCTAACATCCTGTTAGCTTTTTTGACTGCCGCTGCACACTGAGCAAATGTTTCCAGAGAACTATCCACAGTGACGCCAAGATCTTTTTCTGCTATTTACCTCTCCCCACTGTGAAAACTTATTATTTATTCCTACCCTGTGTTTCCTATCTTTCAACAAGTTACTGATCCATAAGAGGACCTTCCCTCTTATCCCATGATTGCTCACTTTGCCTAAGGGCATTTGGTGATGGACCTTGTCAAAAGCTTTCTGAAAGCCCAAGTGCACTATATCCTGCATCACTCTTGTCCATATGGTTGTTGATTCCCTCAAATAATTCCAGAAGACTAGTGGGGAATGATTTCCCTTTACAAAAGCCATGGTGATTCTTTCCTGACATATTGTGCTCATCTATGTGTCTGATAATTCTATTCTTTATTACAGTTCCTCAGATTTGTCACCTAAAAAGAACTGCTCAGCTGTGGGAATCTCCCTCACATTTTTTGCAGTGAAAACCGATGCAAAGTAGAGCATTAGTAGAATACCTACTTATTGGAGAAACATCTGAGAAATAAAACCTCATCTTTGTAATATATAAGGACACCCTGTAACTGTTTATTGTAACTGGGTAGTCTAATGTTTGATGTAGGGAAGGGATTTCCTCTTCTACACTGCCATAAATTGTCACTAGTTTTTGACTTTGGGCTTGGTAGTGGTGCTTTTTTCTTTTTTTCTCCCCTCTCCCCTGTATATGTATGCAGGAAAGACCATTTGTGTGTATACAGTGTTGTTGTAGCCATGTCGTGCCCAGGATATTAGAGAGACAAGGGTAGGTGAGGTGATATCTTGTATTGCACCAACTTCTGTTGGTGTGAGCGACAAGCTCTTCTTCAAGTCCTAGTTCAATAAAATATATTACCTCACCTGCTTTGTCTCTCTCATTTGTGTGTGTGTGGCAGCCTCATTCTATTACTTTCCAAAATCCAAAAGTTAAAAAAATGTATAAAATGAAAATGGAGTCTTTCTATACAGTGCATGTGAAAAATGGTTGGAACTTCTGGAGGAAAGAGAAAGCTAAGTGTGCCAGGATTTTTCAGTTCAGTAAGTATCACTTGCATGAAGTCACCAAACCATTTTGCAGATTATGTTTCCAATGTTTTGGTCTATAAAATATCCACTTCTAGCCAATTCAATCAGCATTAACTTGAACGCTTTGTTAGTTAAGCACGCAGACTTGAACAGACTTACATCAGTTATAGTGTTCAGAGCAGTATCTGCACCAATGCTGAAATCTGAACCCGGTACATTGTTGGATACAGTTGCAGGAACCATAACCATTGGAACACAGAACTCGTCATATTTCTCACGGGCAGCTGATAATTCCAAAAGTCCCAGGTAGGCCTGTTGGGCACAGGCATGATGTGAACAATTAGAAGGGATAAAAAGAGGACAAGGGTGGAATTATAACATGGATGAGGCCACAGGGAGAGCCATTTTTACCACAGCACACATCACACATTGGGTTAATAAGGAACCACTAAAATCTAACAAAAAAGACATAAAAATTAAATATATATATATATACACATTTAAAATCTGAGACAAACAATAAGTACATCTTTCACTCTCAATGAGATATATACTTTATACATACCCAATGCTGTATATCAGAGATTGGCAACCTTTGGCATGCATCCTGTCAGGGAAATCCGCTGGCAGGCTGGGCCGGTTTGTTTACCTGCAGTGTCCGCAGGTTCGGCCGATTTCAGCTCCCACTGGCCGCGGTTTTCCACTCCAGGCCAATGGGGGCTGCGGGAAGGGGTGGCCAGCACATCCCTTGACCCGCACCACTTCCCGCAGCCCCCATTGGCCTGGAATGGCGAACCGCAGCCAGTGGGAGCTGTGATCAGTCAAACCTGCGGATGCTGCAGGTAAACAAACCGTCCCGGCCCGCCAGCAGATTTCCCTGATGGGCCACGTGCCAAAGGTTGCCAATCCCTGCTCTATATAATAGAAAAATGTTACTGATTCCCATATATTTTAATATCATAGTTATTTTCATTTAAATTCCCTTAATCTCATTGCTATGGACCTGATTCAGCAAAATACTTATGCAGGCACATAAATCCATCCACATTCAGGAAGGCACTTAGGGAAGTGCTTAATTTTAAACATATGATTACGCACTTTCCTGAAAAGGAATGCTTTCCTGAATCAGGGCCTATATGAAGTAAAAGTTATTTTGATTAAAAGACTTAAAAACTTGTCTCCAAAAATAAAAATATATTTTTAGATTATTGACCCAGAAATTAAAATATATCAGAATGAAATGAACATGTGAACTGGAGTGGCTTAAACAAGAAGCCAGGGTGCAGTTTTTATTATAATTTAAAGACTACTATGGGGATTTTCAAAGATGCCCTCATTTTTCAGGAACACAAGTCCCATTGGAACTTGTGTTCCTAAGTGACTTTGACTCTTTTGAAAATCTGTTCTACCCTGCTGTCTTACCTTTGATTAAGGAAAAAAATGTATTTTGTTTTGCACTTACTATTAACTATTCTGGATTCCAAAGCTCAAGAGACATGGATCATCTCCAAAATTTCTTATCTCAAAAGGTCTTGCTCTGTTCCATATGTCAAAATTCATCATAAGCAAAATTTTAGTTATGGCCAAAAGAGAATATTTTGGTGCTTAAAAATGAGTGTAGCGTGTTTCAATTCCACTCCAGCTAACAAGTTAACAGAACAACTAGGTAATGTACCTCAAATCCACCAATAACCATAAGGGCGTTGATGTTATTAGTGCGCATCTGGTCAGCAATCTTCTCCAAATACTTTGCAGGGAGGGTACTAAAAATAGTTAAATCAAAAGGAGAACAGAGGTCAAATATCTATGGATATTGCTGACAATACCTGTTCGTTTTGGTAGGATGGGTTGTTAAATTGTCAGTACAGTGAAAAGTTCTATATTTTACACACTTAGGCTATGTCTGCACTATGAGCTGGCAGGGCAGGGTGATTCCCCTGCTCGTGTACCCATACTCACACTTGCTCTCATCAACCTAGTGTGAGTATAAATAGCAGTGTAGCTTTGGTAGCATGAGCAGTGGCAGTAGAGGCACAGGTTCGCCATGCCAAGTATGTACCCACTGGTTTCAGGTAGGTTTGTATTTGGCACACCTAAGCCATGCCTCTTCTGCCCTACTCCCTCCCCGGTACTACTGCTATTTATACTCTAGCTCGAGGAGAGCTAGCCCAGTATGTGTATTTGAGCAGGGGAATCACACCCCTCACTTGTAGTATAGACGTAGCCTTATCCATAGAAAGATTTTATTTTCAGGCTATCACCTATATTGAGATGATTACACAATACAATTGCAGCCAGTAACAAAGGAAGCCAGGAAAGGACTTTTTTTGGAAATCCACTCCAAAAATTAGATAAACTCAGTCTATTATATCTTTAGCAGGTCTTCTCCCACTGTTCTTTTAAACCATGAGGAGCAAATAGTTTTTACTTAAGGTTTCCCTATGGCCAACAGTCTTAAACTTTACTGAGGTGATTAATTTAAATAGGATAATCAGATTTGCGAAATCTAACTTTAAGTTCTTTGGTAAATGGGTTGAAAGAATGTGTTAGTCACAAGATAAGCCATGATTCTGCAGGTTGCTCCATGCAGATAGACATAACATGGTTCTGCATGGACACAGCAATCCATTCATAAGTTGTATATCGCAAGACTGTAGTGTACCACGTAACCATGCTTCTTGTAACTACCTACAATAGTACCCTGTAGCAATAGCCTTAACTGTCTTAAAGGAATGATACACAACAAGGGACTATTTTAATTCTGTCTCTACTGATAGAAACACATTAGTACCACAAAATGCTGAATATTTACATCCTGAACGTAAAAGAGAACAGATGTCAGGTAAATTCTCAAAAATCAAAAAAAGCTTCAATACATAAATGTACAGTAAAGACAACACATGCAGCTCACTCAGTGGCGGATTAGCCACTGGGACAATGGGGCAGGTTCTCAGGGGCCCCAGCCAATTGGGAGGCACTCAGAAAAATGGGGGCACTTCTTCCGGGCAGCAGGGTCGGGGTTTGCCCCGTTCTGCCTGCCTGGCGCACCTGCCAGGGAGCAGGCTCAGGAGGTGGGGGCTTGCCCCACTCCCCCCACCTACCTGGTGCTTCTACCGGGGAGTGGGGTTGGGGCGCAAGGGCTTGCTCCATCTATCTGCCCGGTGCTGCTGTCGGGGAGCAAGGGAACCCCTGCGTCCTCAACCCCACTCCCTGGCATGAGTGCCAGGCAGGGGGCAGGGCAACCCCTAACCCTAACCTGTGCCCCAATTTCATTTCCCCAGCAGGAGCACTGATGGGGGGGGGGGGGGAGACTGCTGGCGGAAGGGGGGGGGAGGGGCCCCCCACTTGCTCTGGCCCAGGGCCTCACAAACCCCTAATCCACCTCTGAGCTCACTAAAAGGTACATTTTGGCCACTGTTCCTTCTACTTGGGTAAAGTGACCGCAGCCAAAATTATGATATTACCGTTTTGTGCCAAGAAGCGACCCTCCTTGGCCAGTCCAACCTCCAACATCTCCCCAGCTGATTTCCTTTATCTACAAATAAAGTTAAAAAGAGGAGGTTCCCTTTAGTAACTTTCCAAATGCTACTTCTTTGGTCATGAAACAGATGCAGTTTAATGTAAAGCTTTTGGAACAGATGTTTAGCACTATGGGAGCTGCCACAAATGAGACCTGGCAAAAAATCCCACAGCTCAGTTTCAAGAGGTTAATTTAATCTCCCTTGAAATTTTACCCTTCTCTCTATCACCATCCTTAACCCCCTCTATTTGTTTCTTCTTCCTCTATGAATCCTGCCTCCAACATTTTCCTCAACTCTTATCTTTTGTCTCCTCTCCATCTCATCTCCTCCCCTTACCTTTAGTGACAGTATAAAGCAAGAATCCAAAACCAGGTCCCTAGCTTGGTCCTTCACTCACTCAAGAGAAGAAACAATTTTCACTCTGTTGTGACCTAACACCCCCCCCCCCCACTCCCATCCTCTTGCCAAACTAGGAAGTGGAATATGACAAACGCTGTATCCATCTTCTTTTTGGGAGACCAGGTTAGCTGATGGGTTGCCTTTGACATGGAGGAAGGGAAGTATCATGATAGACCTAGCCCCACTTTCTGAAAAAGCAACCAACCTGTGTCTGCCCTAAAGAGAAATCCTTCAGGGTTTCAAAAATACAGCATGTCACAAATCTCAGGACTTAGTTGCTGCATAGTGTAGCATATTCCACTGAAGGGGTATATCTGACAATAAGGCACAAACATGACAACAGATTCAGTGATTTGTCTGTTATCTCACTGTTATCTAGCCTATCTCCAGATGCTTCACACTCCAATGGCCACAAAATGTAGGCAGTCTGCCAAACACTCAACATCCTGCCAAGGTCACATTAAAGCTGTCCTCTGTGCAGAAGCAATGAACCTCTTATACAGAGAATTTCTCATCCAAGATATCCAGGAGGCAAAAGAATTCAGACCGGGTTAACCTAAGACAGGATGCTCTTAGAGGTACATTTTATACAGGGCTGCTTGTTTGCAGACACGTATTACATCTGCAAAAGTGTCTGAGTGAAAAAATAACTCCAGGCACAAAATTAAGTAGGCTGAGCCTCTGCCTACTTTGACTGTGCCTGCAGTGAGACAGAGGTAAACTATTCAGATTTTGCCACATTTCAATGCCTGGCATAAATCTTGCACCCTCAAACAAGAGAGCCACTCTTTTGAAATAGTACCAGCTCAGGAAAGAGACTATTTTTCTGTTCAGTATAGCACTACACGCATTGTTGGTGTTTAATAATTTAACAAATAATCTCAAACTGAATATTAATGCATAGCTTAACTGGTTCTGGGCTGTAAGGGAATATATTGCATCAAGACATCCTTAGTCTCTATAGCAAGTGCTTAGTCTCTATAGCAAGTGCTTAGCAATGGGAAAGGTACACATGTGACCTTTCCCTTATGTATTTATAAGTTTTTGTTGGTAATAAAGTATACAGCTCCAATCTGAATTAACTAGGTGTTTCTATAGATAAGCAGTTACATTTAAAAACTCTTGTGGAGTCAGTTCACTGAATGATATCACAGTCATTTCTGTATTTCCATTAGAAATATGACAAAAAGGTAAAAAATAAAAAAACAATTGACAGTACTTTAAATGAAGTCATTTTGTACTAACCTGGCCGTTAGCAAAGCCTTCAAATCCATCAATGACAGCAAACATGGTGTGACCTTCAGTTATGCCAACTCTTACTGCAGATCGGACAGCAGCATTCATACCAGCTGCAGGGGCACCTACATTTAAAACTGCCACATTAAAATTAGTCTGCAAAAGAAAGGGAAAAGAATTGTTAGATAGAATGTACAACAGTGAAGTGACTGACAGATATTCTAATTTTACATAGCAACTGTGCAGTAAAAGGATCTATGGCAGTTTTCAAAAGTTTAAACAAACTGATTTAAGTGGGTGAAAAGGTTTCAGCACATTATCTTCAAATTTTAAAAAGCCATATAGAAACAATGAGTAAAGGAACAAAAGATCTAGCTTTTCTAATTTTTTTTAAGCCAGTTTTGACCAAGAGCTGCATTTGACTTGAAGATCAAATCACTCAGGATCTTGTATTTTTGTTCTAACAGGGTCAAAAAATATGACAGAAAAAAACTCAGTTATCCACTTGGTGTCAGAATATCAGTGCAGAAATTTGCAACAAAAAACACCCAAAGTAGGCAAGGCAAAGAGTGGGAAGGGACATGTTTTGGTCCAGTGGCATAACCACTAAGCATGTGTTATCAGCTGACTCAGGGAGCAGAAAAGACATCAGCTTCAAATTAAAATGCCTGCCAAATCCTTATGCGGGCAAGATACCATAACAACAGTCACTTAAAGAGACTTTCACAGTGGGATTATGGTTCAGAGATCAGATTTAGACAACACAAACTACTTTTGGGTAAGTAATGTTTGCTATTGACTGGAATTAAAAGTACTGTATTTAGGTAAAGGTTTTTAGTTCTTTCAGAGTTCAGAATGTCTATTTAATTCTACAGTGAAGTTAGGATAATGAACATGTGTATTGCAGTGATTTTGCAGCTAAGGCTACAACATCAGATAGAGGTTTATGACTTTACTAAAGATCAGAGCAGAGAACAAGCTGGGCTGTAAGGAGAAAAGCTCTTAATAAAACAAGATCTGCAATAATAAAGGGAAACAGAATATTATCAGGTAATTTGTGTTTTGTACACATGCTTTTATCAGTGTCAAAGTCCCTCTTTGCTTAATTATGAAGTTACCTTGGATATGTCAAAACAATTGTTTGTAGGTGGATTTACATTCAGTACTCCTCAGGTAACCAAATACACACAATGTTGTCATAAGATGTTCCTTTTATTTATAGGTCAGATATACAGGGTCCGATTCTGACCTCACACCAGTTTTGGAACAGCAAATATTCTTTTCTGCAAAGGAGTTACTCCTACTTCACACTGGTATAACTGAGACCACGGATTCTTTCCTAAAGAAAAAGCTCTATGCTTTGATTTCTATTGTAAGTGCTAAAGGTAATGACAAGTCGAAATGAGCTTTGTCAGGGTAAAAAAAAGGTCAAGTTATTGAGTAAAAAATTAGCAAAACATCTTTCAGACTAATTTTAACCATGGTTCATAGAACTCTACTAAACTCACGCCTTCTCTACAACAAGTAACACCTGAAATGGAGAAGTGTTATTTACAAATTAATCACTGGTTATTTTCCTTGAAAGTTGTACTAAAAAAACTAAATCTTTAAATTATAACTATTAGACATTGGGCCAGATCCTCAGACAGTGTAAATCAGTGCAGCTCCATTGACTTCCATGAAGCCATGCTGATTTACACCAGTTAAGAATATGACCCATTACTTTTAAATGAAAGAAGTAAGTCTATATTCATAATACATAGAATTTGGTTTCGTATTTCCACAGTTGAAATTAATACTGCCCAAAAAAATCTTAATAAGGATAGAACTAAAACTTTGCATGGCTTACCTTCTGGAGAAGTTAAAGTATGTTATTTTACATTTAGTAAGGGTGAAGCATTCAAGTGCTAGTGAACAGCAGAAGCAAAATGCAAAATAGTCTGAGCTTGTGTGGCAGCACTCATTGAGCTTTAAGCGATTTGTTAATCACATTCAGCAGCACCTCCACATTAAAATGACATGCATTAAAATGCTCTGCAAAGATTTTGGCATAGCAATGGCCTAACTGAGGAGGAAATTCTTCCATTTTCAATCCCAAAAGAGAACAAACATTTTTGTTTTTTTTCTAAAGATTACAGGTTTTAAAAAACAAACAGTTGCTAACAAAAATCATGGTATTTATGCAAATATTGCATGGGCAGTGTTATTTCCTGACCATTGTGCCATAGAGTGTGACAGTGCATGTCAGCCTGTGTTGGCCTGTAGTGAAGAGTCTAATTTTCCAGTATCTGAAGGAACGCTATGCTGCTGCACACTTAGGATCATAGCCAGCAAAGCACTGAAGTACTACAGCTGACTTTCTATGACTTTAACTCTGCAAGAAAGAGGCATGACTTTGCTGGATCAGGGCCTTATTATATACAGTATGTAGAATGCATGTGTATGCTTTTATTTATTAAGAATCTATAACAAAATATTAAGTTTGGGCTGCTAATTTATATGTAAGCCACATTTAAAAGAACATAGTATTAACTGTCTGTCCTAAAGGATTTTATGCTGAGTAATTTATGAAAAGTTTTGTACTGCAAATTGATATTTAATTTTCTTCTGCTGCCTTCAAGGAGACGTTTAATTTGCCTGATGACTAAGCCTTCACACATGGTATTGGTAAATCTTACATAATATTGTGGCTATTAAAAATGGAATGGCTGTGGTTCCTGAAACGTTAAAACTTTTTGCTTACATATGGCTGATGGTGAGTAACATTTGGATACTTCTGTTGCCCCATTGCCAGAATTTTGCATCCTGACACTTAAGACCGGAATAGCTAGTAGAGGAATTTATTATCTGACCTTCTTGGACATCAAAGAAAATATCATTTTTCTTGGACATCATCTCAATATTCATCTAATAGTGAATGGACTGGATAAATCATCTTACCATTGCTCAACTCTAGACCATGGAACTAGATGGTGGACACTTATTTGCTCCCAGGACTAAGAACTGTCATTAAGTTATTAAACTATGATAACACTATGGTAATTCAGACATCTACAGATCTCATGCTCTTTGCTTTTATTCTCCATTGACCTCTTCATTCTTCATTAGTATTTTATACCAATATTACAATTTTGGGCCCTTAACTCATGCAAGTAGTCTACTTGAGTTTGCAGGATCAGGCCCCCTGTCTTTTATAACCCTCTGTCAATACACATGGTATGGCTTGGGAAAAACATGCCACGATAGGATAAGCATTACAAATTTCTACAGAGAAAATGTTTATCAGTACATTATGAAATCTTCATTTTACATAAATCAATTTAAGTTTCATTTCAGAGTTATTATACAAACTCTAAAATTCAGGGGGGGTTGGGTGAAAAAGGCTTGATATAAATAAATCTGTGGCAAAACTGAAGCACAGGTCCTGAAAATTCTACCGTCCAGCTGTTGAGCACAAGTTTACAATTTAAAAAAAAAAAAAAGGCAAATTAAATCTCATTACCATGCAAAAGTAAAACATAGTCTCAAAACCTACAAAGGTTACTGAGCTGTCTAAGGTTAATCACTGTGCAAGTAATTACGTACACTACATGAGAGATCGTCCTGTAAAAGAGAACAGAAAGATTTTAAAGTAACAGGCTACTCCTACAGACATTTTCTGCTAATTAACAACCTAATGATTGTAACGAGATAGTAACTACAATCCTACAATGCAAGAGTTCTCCACACAAATGGGTTAATACTCAAAACTTGATAAGTTACTCAAGAAACAAAATCTTCATCAAGAAACAAAATCTTCATTAAGAAACTTAGACACTGACAAATCTTTATTTATTTATTTTGCACTAGAATACTATGGGTGATTCCCTTACCTAGTATATGGAGCAATGCTGGTTTATACCAGCTGAGGATTATTATTTTACCATAGATTTTTTTAGTTATTTTTCTTTCTGTAATAGGCCACTACGTTATTATATTATTGACTTTGCTATTCTTGCTTCTTCCATTCCACCCTGTTCTAGTCTTTTTTCCCCCAGTAAGTTTGACTAGTTTTCTATGTGTGTTTGCTTTTAGACAACGATAATTATATAAACTCCTGTGACATAGTATATCAACAGTTCATTTACATGTTTTTTCTTTAGTGAAAAGCAGTTTTCTGGATATTTTTAAACTGCCAAGCACCTGAACAATTTAAATCCAAAACCTCTTAACACTTACAAAACCAAACCAAAAACATTTGTTTGATCAAATCCTAACAGTTACTAACAATTACAGGCCAACCTACAACACCCATTAATACCATACAGAGCAAGACTATAGCCAAATTTAAAATATATATATATTAGCCTAAAGCTAAACTCCTATGTTTAGGTATCTAAATAAATGGCCTGGTTTTTCAAAGCTGCTGTGCTGATCATCCATCAGCTTCCATTACGATCAACAGATTCTACTAAGTGCTTGGCACTCCTGAAAATCAGACCACTGTTTTAGGCATCTAAATATGCATTTTGGAACCTGATTTAGGCTCCTATTTTTGAAAATCTTGGCCTTTATGCCTAAAGATTCCCCTGCCCTGTTTTTTTCTCCTGCAATTTTATTTGTTTCTAGTTTTAAAATTGTCTCTACTTTATATTTCTTGTTTCCTTCATTGCCTGATTTCCTTTAAAGCATAACTTCTTCCTGGTTTTATCTATCTGCATGTTGCCATACTTTCTCAGATCCTATATATGTATATAAAGTCAATATTTTCTGTATTCATGTTTAAACTCTTAGCCAGTAGCTGAACATGGCAATAAATCTAAGACAGAAAGTTTATACTCTAGCAATTCCATTTTTCCAAAGACTATGGAAAGTTTGGAATTTTCCTTTTGTAAAATAAAGAGACCTGTGATCAAACTTAAAAATATAAAATACATAGCTTTCTCAGAAGAAAAACCTAACAGGCTAACTAAACCCAATTCAGTGGAAGAGGAAAAGAAAAGAAGCACAACTACAAATCTAGCAGCATTAAGGGTTCGAGAGCCTAATCACTCCTTTCATGCAGAGAGAAAACTAGATGTAATGTTTCCAAAGCTCTGAGACTGCAGAACATATATGACAGAAAACCTAAGTAGAGGAAGGGTTAGTAAACATTACAGAGAAGGCATGGCCATCTAATGATACAGAGCTCAAGAATTCATGGAGAATCCTGGCCCACATTCTGGGGATCTCAAGGCATCTACGCAGAATACTTTCCTTGGTCTGTGGACGTGATGCCACTGTTTGGCAGTCTGCCACTGCATTTGTAACACCACACCTCGGGGTGGGTCCTCAGCAATGGGGTTTGAATCTGGGACCTCTAGCTCTAAATGTATAGAGCCTCTACTGCCTTAGCAAAAGGTCTCACTTCTGTTACCCTAGGCTGTATAAGGCACAACCTCTTTGGCCCAGCTACCACTACAGGGGAACAGAGCACCACACTGAGTGGCTTACATACACTACTTCCACTCCTATGAGGGGAATAGAAGCCAGGGACTTAAAATAACATTGCAAGTAGCAGTAATAAACCTCCCCCTCCCCCCCCCCAAGTATTTTTAGGGGAACAGCCTAGAGCTGGATAAATAACTCAATAATGTGATATGGAATATTTTTGCAAACTAAAATGGCATGTTTTGTTTGCACTACATGTGGAGGTCATGATATTAGCTCTTCACAACATTTCTAGGTTGCCACCTGGTATGCATGTGAATGTTCCCTAATTTTAACCTGTTTTTTTTTTTCAAAATGTCATATTCACATCGTTCTTCCATAAAAAAATATAACTCATCCAATCAGGAAGAAGAAACAACAACAGGCGATTTAGGTGATTTATCCTACACCACAAATCACGAATAATGAAAACGGAATAGTCAAAATGAACAAACTGTGACTAGCCCACAGGCTGAAATTTGTTTACATAAACTGTTTGGTGAAAGCTTCCTAATAATGAATATACTGGTAGGAATCAAGATTGGTTTATGAACAATTCACAAACTAGAGGAGAATCAGGGTTATTTTGCCACTAATCTATGCACAATGAATGGTTAGATCAGGCCCACATGGCATATGCAGCTGCTGACCCAACTCCACCTTCTAACCTTCTAGCCACACACACTGAGGTCTCACAAAGTGTTTTGCTCGTTGGATGCTGAGGTGAGGAATCCTCCTACCCAGTGTCCTCTCCCCTTCCACCAAGACTTTCAGGCTCTTTTAAGTCTGAGTACTTTGCTTTTGCATCCTTCCATGCCATGCCGCATAGGGGAGCATAATAGGAGGCACTATCACATAGATATACAGCAATAGGCACCATAGATAAACCCATGATAGATAAGTTCCTTAAAAGGAATTTCCTAGGAAGAATATTACTTGGCTTTAAAAGACTATTACTCTATACCAATTTTATGATGAAAATCAAAGTGTCTCCTACCAAGCCTCTATCTTTCATTAAAGTTTTGATTTTAATTATATCAAATACAGTACAAGATTATTTTTAGAGAAACAGTTGTTAAATTCCAAACTGAAAATATTGTTTTAAGATTTCTTTGTTAAAATATTCCAGACAAAAAATATTCTGTGCACTAGACAGAAAAACAGAATGGCTCATTTAATTATTCATACTGTATAACTTACCTTTGGAAGTTCTGTATCTGGTTTTCTGTGAGACAATAATTTGTAGGTGTTAAGGTTGTTTTCAAAGCTCCTAAAGAAGGACAAATAATGTTTTCATTATGTAGTTTTTAAATGCTTTGAAAGAAAATATGTGTTTTTGTAACTAATAAGGATCTCTTTATCTATGCGGTTTTGACAAGTTGTTAAATTTGGCACTTTGCATCCCAAATAGAAGCCACACACATTACAGACCCCAAAAACCAGAGTTCTGATTTTACAGAGATGATTTAGAAAGATGGGGGGGCTGTTAGTATTGTTCTCATTACCTGCTAGTATCAGACAAGGTCCCTGCTAAAAGCACATAAAGGGTCATAATTTTTTTACAATCAGAAGTGATCCTTTTAGTGATGGAAGGAGGATCATTCTCCTATTGCTAATCACTTTTAGCCCTGAATATGCATGAATGGAAAGCAGCAGAATAGCCAGACTTAACTGTCATACCAGAGAGGAGAAAATGTAACGCCAATCACTACTACGTTTTCTACAAGAGAGCTGCAACAGGAAGCTTCACTTTTACCCCTAACTGACATGAATGAGGGTGCAAGGTTGCCTCACAAAAACTGAATGGCAAGATTCAAACTTACAGCAATTAAGCTGGTTCAGGAGGTGCCATTGACTAGGCAATGACCATTTCTAGTCTGCGGAAGAGAAAAGGAAACTAAGGATTTTAGTTTAGGAGATGCACATTCTTCAACAGAAGTTATTCTTCTGAGCTGGGTGAAATTTTGTTATGGGATTGAGACTGATAGGTATGAACTCACCCTTCAGTAAACATAACTGTAAACATAAGCCCCAAGAGCTTTTTCTGAGTATTGCTTTCAGAGAGATACAGCCTAACAGAGCAGCTGAAAGCACTGTCCCCGACCTTGGAAGAAATCTGAGGAGAAGTTTTGGGGTCAGGGATGCAGGCTGACTAACATGCTCTTGGTGCTATGAGCAAAAGAAGCTGTTTCCGGCTATTTGATTCCTTCTGCATTCAAAGACACAGGATCTTGTATGTTCTTTGTAAATAACCAAAACTACATCAAAGTAATACCTTTCTACCATCAACTTCTATTCCCAACTGGAACATCCACAGGGCCCCAAACTGACTAGCTGCTCAGATCAAAAGGGCAACATTATTAAACTAAAGAGTAAATAATACCAAAGACAGCAACTCAAGTTACAGTTGCTGACCTTAAAAACTTTACAACGTTATCTTTGCAACTACCGGAAGTTAATATGACTTAGTATAGGGAATGCCTAGGGAGTATACTATGGTAATACTATTTATTTACAAAAGCTATTGAAAAGTATTAAAGGTGATAATGACTATATCTTACTCTCTAAAGTGCTTATCTTCATTATATATAAATTTACAACTGAATATACTGACTTACATAAGGAAACACATTTTGATCAGTAGCATTCACCCACTTTAACCAAAATCACAGTGACTTTCTAAATTCAGACACTTAACAGGAATAACATTGTTTGTTTGTTTGTTTGTTTGGAACATTAAATCACAGATGCAAAACATTTTAAAAACTGGAAAGATGAAAAGTCTAGAACTCTGAAAATAATGTAAAGTATTTAAAATAACAGTGAGAATGTCACTAAAATCCCTCTAAAATTTAACAGGCAAAGTAGTATTACAGATAGGGAAGGATGTGTTTTATCATTAAACAACTTGAAGCAATAATTGATTTGTTTCTCTCATACTAACTTTCACAAATCCTTAATAGAGTTGCACTGTTTTTGCAGTGATCTAATGCAATGCTTATAAAACAACCAACTACCTTTAGTAGGCCTGCCCATGCTAATACACTATGTACTTGGTTCCAAATTTTATGCATAAGCAAACACATTCAGTCACTAGTATTATCAGTCACCTCAGACAAACAATCCTGTTGACTCATTCCTGCCTGAATTGTAGACTTACATCAGGATCAAAGTCTATGTTGAAGTCTTAAAGCAAGCTGCAGTTAATTATTGTTTCCTGTCTTTGAAAATTATAGGAATATGAACTTTTATTACTGTCCTTTCTAGGAAACCTCTGAAACCTCCTGGCAATATATTACTGGCAATATAATTAACTACATTATTTAAAATAAAATAGCCAGTGTTAATGTAACCCACATGCCTGGTACTGCAGCATTTGACTTTGTTTCTCTTAGGAGGGGAAGAGAAGCAGTGGAGAAGAGACCTAGATCTTGGCTGGATATTCTGTCTCTGCACACATGCAGAGAGCAGGACAGGGCAATTCAGCTAGAAGGGCATAGAAACTGTAGAACAGGGTGTGAGAATTAAACTAACATGCTCAGTAGCTGGTTCTGAGGCTCTGTAGGAAGTTCTCATTGTGGGCAACCAACCGGGCAGGTCATACTCTAGTCACCCTCTGAGAACTGAGCCAGTCAGAGTGCAAGGGAGGGAAAGGTTATAAGTATAGGAGTTAAAGACAGCCCTGTGGACTCAGTGGCTGATTGACACAGGACCAAGCGATGCATCTGTCATGTGGACTGAGTCCCAATCCCTGTGCCACTTTGGATACAAGATACTGTTTCACCAACGACTGAGAGGACCGGTCAGCTGCTAACCTGAGGGCTGCACTCCTGCTAGCTGTGGAGATCCACGGACTGTTTGCTGATGAGGTTCAGAAGTGTTTTA
This sequence comes from Platysternon megacephalum, assembly GCA_003942145.1. Classification (NCBI taxonomy): domain Eukaryota; kingdom Metazoa; phylum Chordata; order Testudines; family Platysternidae; genus Platysternon; species Platysternon megacephalum. Next base: position 13,669,682 of record QXTE01000026.1, read on the forward strand.
AAGGACTGAGTTGCTGCTATTTCTCATGCTCTGAAGAGTCCAGGTGACACACACAACATACCATAGTCACACCATAAAGACTGAAAAATCATCTCTGAGAGAAGATCAGAACAGAATGTGTTTTGATGTGTGTGCCAACGAACAGAAAATGTTATGCTGAAACCTTATATTTGAATGTTTGTAACAGAAACAAAAGGGGGAAGGTCTGTATAAGGAACACCAGCAGATTTACTGTCTCAGAGATTTTGCTTAAAAGTTATTCATAGTATTCCAAATACTATTTATAACATTTTATCCTATTTAAAGTGTGTTTTGTGCGCACTAAATGTTTGCTTAACTAAGAAAGTGTGGTGCTCTCTTTGAAACTGATTGGGGATTATTACCATCTATTTAGCAGAGTCTTACATACAATAGTCCTGAGGTTTAACTCTGTGTAATGCTTTCTGAAAAATCCTGTAAAGACTGAACTCTTGCCTATGCTTCAGCAAAGCATTAAGCTGAGGTGCAGGAGGAAGGGGAATGGATAGTTATGCAGAATAATGCATGAGCATCCCCAGGCCCCGGAACATTAACGGGAAGGCAAAGCAGTTCAGTATCTCCTAAAGCAGATAGATGGGTGTGATTTGATGTGTTTTACCTTCCACGAAGTCTCACAGCCTCACAAAACTTTCTTTCGTCCATTGCTTTCTGTACTTCTTGAGTCTTAAAAATTAATGAAAAGAATGGAATAAAAGGTTAGTAAACTAAGGACTGTACTGTAAATGGATCTGTTCTGAAACAGCACTGCTATTTGGAATCCTGAAAGGACAATCTGTTGTTTGATTTGTTTTCTGTTGTGACCTGCATCACACTGGCATTTTTATATTTTTCTTACCATTTCTATAGAGGACAAGCAGGTTGGAGGGCAGGAGAGGGAAGATTGGCACCTAAAAAAGCCACAGAAGGAGAACTTTTTTTTTTTTACTTAAATTGGGATGAACACTGAATAATTTTGGAGGAGGAAACCAGATTAATGCAAATGAGCTATAATGGATGGAGATTTTGTAATCAAAGAGACAAGGTGCAAAATGAAAGATTCAGATGAAACTGAAAAACAATACTGGTTTCCAAATCTGAAAAAAAGCAGCAATGTTTCTTTGTTGGACTGCATTTGTCAGTGATTATCCCTAAAACAACTACATAGTAATTACACACAACAAAGACATAAGAATAGATCATTATTACCAAGTTAAGTGTTCCATTCATGTGTTATAACTAATAACAGATCATTGATTGTTAGAGCACTTTGCTATAGTTAATGAATAAGTGTAAACTGGCTCTTCTCCCGGAACTCACCATCTGCACACACTCCATTAAAGGCAGACGGACAGCTTGGTTCCCAGACAGGGACACAACACAAGCAGGGGTATCTGCTGTAGCCTCTAGAAGGGCCAGGACAGCTTCCACGCCCATACGGCTTGCCTGAAAATAAAATATATAGAGAGATGTCTCTGTATTTGGGGATGCACTCAGTATTAAAAGGAGTAAATTAGTTGGCTCCCACCACAGAAACAGGGAAGTACCCGAGATTTCTCTTTACATCGTTAAAACAATCACTCCTTGATAACTGTGATCACAGCTGGTTATGTTTAGTGTACTGTGACCCACAAGACAAGTAAGACTGCTCTCACGGCTGGCTTGTCAAGCCCACTGCACAGTCAGGTTTTGATCAGAGCTCTTCTAAAGGAAATAGGATTACTTGTAAATATAATTGTTAATAAATACATTACAGTGAAGGTCATTCTTTTTTAAATCTACCCACCTACTTATATGGCCCCCATATACAGCACCTATCAGTAGTAACTGAGCATGTATATGTGCATGCTCTCTGCAAATCCACAAACTATATCTTTCATTAATTTAGGTTGGTGATTTGATATGCAGCACTGCAAGGATGTGTAGCAAAGGCAGTCTAAAGCCAGGTGTACACTAGAAACTTTTGCCAGTATAGTAATGCTCCTGTGTAGTGTGATTATTTTTATAACATTTATATACCAGCACTACCCCTAGTGTAGTTGTAGTTATACTGGCAAAAAATACTCTTTAACCAGCAATGCTTATTTCATTTGGGGAACTGGTATAAACTATACTAGCAAGAGCACTTTTTTTTACCATATAAGCTGTGTCTATGCTAGGAGAGTTTGTCCGTATGGCTATACTGCTATAGCTATACCAGCAAACACTCCCTAGTGGAGACAAGGTCTTACACTTTGTCACCCCAATTCTAGGTGATTAATATGCATGTGTATAGGGTTTTGCTGTACATAATCCATATTTTTGTGTAACTCCCAGTTCTTTTGTCCATTTAGAGCGATGCCTAAAATAGCAGAATAGAAGATGGCCCCTAACCAGAAAAAAATTACACACATAAGTATTGATTTCAGTGGACCGATTTGGATTTGATGTGATTCTCCAATTGTGGATTAAATCTCCCTCCTATAGAGAGGCAGCAATGGAATCAGCAAGCAGTTAGGAGCCAGAAGTTACTGAGTGCTAAACCTGGCTCTGCCACAGTCTCTGTATGTTGCCTGGGGCAAACCGCATTACTGTTCTGTTGCTTGAGTTGGGGACAATAATTATATTTGGCTACTTCACAAAAGTATTGAGGGTATTAACTGATTTTTATAAATGATTCAAAATTCTAGAATGAAAATGTATGCATAAGTGGAAGCACGTTGCTACTACTGTTGCAACGTCACTCTTCCAAGTTTGCAGACAGATATACGTTATCACCATAGGTTCACTCACCAAAATTCTATCAAAAGCTGAAGGAGTACCACCTCTTTGAACATGACCCAGGATAGTCACACGAGTGTCAAATCCCAGCTGCTGAACCACAAGCTGCAAAGAATTTCAAAGCGTAAAGGAGAAATATAAAATACCAGCATCACTATGGCAGTTATATAGTGTGCACATATTGGGAATATTGTAATATTATACTGTATATAATATAAATGTTCACACGTCAACAATGGTGACACAACTAAGTAATTTACTTAAGTCTCTTTGCATCTAGGTTAGGAAAACTAATCTCCAGACTCCTACTGTGAAGGAAGGAATGTTCAGTTTAATAATGGTAAAGAAGTTGTTTTGGCTACAATGCTTTAATTAGAGAGAGGCATACTGATGTCATTTATTTAGTAATAAATGAGCACTTAGAAAAACAGTCCTTAACCTTATAAAAAAGGTTTAAACATCACAATTAGAAGTCTGGAAAAAATAATCTACTGCAATAGGGTTTCTTTATAACCATATTATAAATATACAATACTAAATATCTTGGAGTAATTGTGCAATTAAAGCCCCAGTGAAGGCATTTAGCCTCATACAGATTTTCTGATTCACTGCCTTTGGCTGATGTCCGTGAACAAAAGGAGGTGTAACAATTTGTTCCAGAAACTTTGGGCTCCACCAAATTAAAAATGTTGGTTTTTATCCCTCTCAGTAACAGTAAAATTTGTCCAGTTTAATAGCCTGATGTTTTTATTAGGAAAACCATAGAGAATGAAATATTTTTATACTGAAAAAAGTGCACAAAGAGACAAAAGAAAAACATATGCAGTTATTTACTGCTTCCAGCTACATTTTCTTTTCAGTCCATTTATTCATAAGTAAAGTACAAGTCCAGGATCATTAAAATAGGATCATTCATCAAAATCTCCTCTGTTACAGAATAAGGTTAGGATGTAAGCAAACAGAAGTAAGTACTGCATACTTTCCCCTCTCCTACAAGGCCAGCAAGGAGATGTCTAAACACCTCACTCACTCTCCCCAAGAGTTACATTCCTGTTATTTACAGCTTCCTAGACATTTTAACAGACTGAAGTCTGTGTAACAAGCAAGTAGTGTTTTCCTCTGTAAATAACAAGATGAGTAACAACTATTTTGCACATTTCTACTTAAAAACTCTAATCGGCGCAACTAATTTGTAGTTTTTTAAATGGAGTACAATTCTATATTGATAAGTCAAGGACTACTTCATTATTATAGTGCTCCTAAAAAGTGCCAGACTGACAGCTATGGAGAACAAAGTGCTGTAATCACAGAACAGGTAAAGCATGGGCAGTGTCAGCTCAAGTTTCCCCGGCACCATTCTGTCAATGAATGTGTTTCAAAACTTGTTTCCAAACAGGACCATTTCCAAGCATGAGAGGGTAATTCCACTCTCAGTGCCCATTTAATCCTTCACCTTGGGGAGATTTCCCCAAATGTTTCCTTTACTGGTAAATGATGATGATAAGGGCATCATTAGTCCACCAGGAACTTGACAGACCATCACTTAATTTCCCCAAGGACCATCAGATACCATCATATAATAATTAATGATCTGAGACAAATTTAAGCAGATCTCCTAGAGATCAAGTCTCTAAAAATATCACTTCATTGACTGCTCTCTAATGTAACAAAAAAATAGGTCCCAATCCAAAATTCATTGAAACCAACTGAAAGATTCCCATTTACCTCAATGGGCTCTGGATTAAGTCCATAAAGCAGAAGCATAAAAATGCAACTGGCAAGTACTGTAAAAGGCTGTTTTACCAGAATGCCTGTGGAAATTCTAGTTTTAGCAGTGGAAAGGAAACTACACTAAATTATAGCCACAGCAGAAACTGCATTACAAAGAGGTTCGATACTTACATCCTTAACCTTTTCTGAAGTTATAGCTTTGTTGTGAGAATCAATGGCACCTTCTGCCACAATTATGATATTCAGCCTTTTCTTTCGTGCACGGTTCTATGAGAAGAAAAAAATTGGATATTGAAAAAAGGCCTGAAACAAGATATGCCATTAAAAAAAGAGTTTTGAAAGCAAACTGCTGTATATTAAACTCCAGTGACTAGAATCTTTTCCTTTGGATAATTTACTAAAGATATTTGTAGCTCAACTAATCCAATCAAAAAGGAGAGAAAGACATCTATATACAGTAGAACCTTAGTTACGAACACCTCAGGAATGGAGGTTGTTGGTAACTGAACAAAACATTATGGTTGTGGTTTCAAAAGTTTACAACTGAACATTGACTTAATACAGCTTTGAAACTTTATTATGCAGAAGAAAAATGCTGCTTTTAACCATCTAAATGAAACAAGCACAGAAACAGTTTCTTTACCTTGTTAAACTCTGTTAAACTTTCCCTTTATTTTTTAGTAGTTTACATTTTACACAGTACTGTACTGTATTTGCTTTTTGGTTTTTTGTTCTGCTGCTGCTTGATTGTGTACTTCAGTTCCAAATGAGGTGTGTCGTTAACTGGTCAGTTCGTAACTCTGAGGTTCTACTTTATTTGCCTGGTTATTAACTTAGTGTTGTCAAAATGTGCTGTGCTGTACAGGACATAAATCTCAACACTGCTCCATATCCTGGAGATCTTTCACTCCCAGAGACTCACACAAAAAGAAAACATACACTGGGAGACCAAGAGGAATGCATCAGTTTAGATTCTTATTACTACTAATATACTTAATCTGGTATTTTTCATTCTTACTTTTACAAGCCTTGTAGAAGAAGCGGTTTTATTTTCCTTTCAAGATTTCAGAGTTAATCTGCCTCATATGCTTCTGCTATCAGCAAAGAAACCAGTTAATTGCTGGAAATGTCTTCGCTTTAAAAATGTTCTGCTGGCTAAGCGGGTGATTCCAAAGAGATGGGAATACTATCCGAGTTTTGTAAGTTTTGTAGTGTATGCTGTCCGTATGCTAATGCATTACTACATGTTTGAAAGCACTCACATAATTCCACTTTTATACTAGATTATATTAATGCTCTTTGAAATAATACACATGTAGAAAAGTTTCCGGAGCAAAATTAAATGTTCTGCATAAGACACCAAGGAGAAAGATGACAAACCAGAAAACAGATCCACTGTGGCTATGTTTGCGGGACCTATGGCAGCCCTAGAGGGAATCTAACTGTGCTTCAAACAGCTGGAGAATGCAGGAATAGAGACATTTAGGACCAAATAGTTCTACCACTGAAATCAATAGCAAAAATGTGATTGAATCCTACTGGACAGGATTTGGCCCATATCATTTATGTTGCTAGGCACCCCTTTTCAGATGTGAGCGAGACATGGCATACAGAATGTTCATGATTCAGTTACAGATTACCTCAGAAAGCTTAACACACATCTGATCCTCCCATCCTTCTTCTGGGGGGTATTCCGGAATAAATACCCAATCCGCACCACAAGCTAATGCACTAACAAGAGCTAGATACCTAGTAAGCACACATTAAAAAAACACAAATAAGAAGACAATTAAACTTCAAAACTTAGGTTTTTTTGTAATTAAATTTTACTAGACACAAACTTGTGAGAACAGTACATACCCACAGTGTCTTCCCATAACTTCTAGGACAAAGGTCCTCTGATGGCTATAAAATGACAAGAGAGATCAACAACATTATTGCAACTGAAAGACCCAATCCAAATCCCCCTGAAGTCAATGGGAGCTGGGATCAGTCCCTTACACCAAGAATAACACAGTAAACCCAGAAGTAAAAGTATAATCACTTGTCTGATGGGGGGAGGGGGGAACTAGTCCTAGAGTGCTCAATATTGTACCCTCTTTAAAACTTTTCACATCCAGATGTTACCCAGATGCAGGCTGTGCTCAGTAAGGAATATACAGAATGACTGGTGACTACAAGGAGCGACAGGAGAGGGGGAGGGGGCTAAGGTTTCAGAGCAATGCAATACATATTTCTTTAATTATTTTTCATCCACTGTATATGCAAACCAGTTTTTTATTGTAGTGCTGCTCTAAAATATATTGATTTATTTTTGTAAGAGACCAAAACTTTGCTAAATAAATAAAAAAATAAATAAATAAATAAATAAATAAATAACTAAATAAATAAATAAATAAGGGTGAAAGAATATTTAATCCATCAATCACAGTAGTGTCACTTCAAGGATTGTAACCATTTGGCTTTTAATAATTCCATTGATTACCAGGCTAGCTGTAAAACCAGCATGGTCATTGCTATATTTGTCAAGAGTGAAACTGAATCAAGTATCTATGTTTTTTCAAATGTATTTCTGTAGCACGGAATGCCAATGCATAAGTATGAGATACTTAAAAAGAAAGCCAAGCTTTAGTGCACCTGCCCCTCTGGCTAAAGTTTGAAGACTTTTGCCTTCTGTATACTCTTGCCTACTTTTCATACCATTGCACATGTCTGACGAAGTGAGAAATATCAGTCAAAGTGACAACATAGCTGAGCTGTAACTAAATATCTTTTCTCACCAGTTCAGAAAAGTCTCTTCCAGAGTTCCAGTTTTCTTAGGGTGAAATTCATCCCTGTGCAGAGAATCACCACCAGCCCTCTGTGCTGAAGGGGGATTTAATTAGTGCACAGAGCCTTGTGCTGCTCTGCACAGGAGTGAATTTCACTCTTAAAAGTTTTGTGATGCTGAATATAGTAAGGTGATGGACAAATGGAAATTGGATTAACAGAACAATTTTTTGCCTCTGGAGATCTGAGTTTACTCTTGCTCAGGTTTGGACTCTCATTGTTTTCCCTTATGGACATTTGTACATATCTCACAGGCACCCCAGATTTTGGAACAGAGTGCAGCCTGAGTGTATCCTGTGATCATGAAAGGCCCAGGACTGAAATAAGATATTGCTGCATTTTAAGATGTAGGTTACCACTGCACAATCATTGCCCAGATTACATTGTATTCTCCCCGAAGTTATAAGCCTCTTTCTTTCATCATCATCATCATCCATGTTTTAATTAGAAAGTCACAAATGAAAACAGAAAGTATATTTGCACAATTCAATCCAGTTAGCAAAATAAAAGGATTAAATTTACAAACACAAAACACACATACAAATGCTCCCTGTCCATGTTTGATTCATCTCTCAGACCATCCTCACCCCAATTCCCTCCCACAACACACAAACCAATTCAAGAGGTAAGGGGTTAACTTTTGCTCGCAATGTAATTTTGGGTCTATGCAGTCTAAGAACCTTACATCACATTAGTTCATACATATGAAGTATTCTATGACAACTAAATCATAAACATGCCTGATTTTACCACAGGGAAAAACGTAATATTTTAAAATCTCATGTATTCCCCCATGCATCCTGTTACCTTTGAGCAGTGGTCATGATGGCATCCACAACTTCAATGATTCTGTGCAAGGCTGAGTCAGTACCAATGGTCATATCCGTGCCACAGAAGTCATTATCTATGGATCCAACCATCCCCACAATGTTGAGGTAAACATATTTCTTCACAGCTTCTTCTTCAATCTTGCCTGCAGAGAAATAGCCGTAAAACCGTCTATTAACAATAGCCAGCCACATGAGATGAATCAAAATCAGATTGTAGCTGCAATGTATCAATTTAGTCCTTTTTTTTTTTTTTTTGGTAAGAGTTAAAATTTCTAAAATAAAAAAACACGTTTCCATAGGGAAAGGATTAGCCAAAGCTAAAAAACTGAATAAAACTGCTTGGAGCAAGAGGACAGCTTTTCTTTAAGATCAAGGGTCTTTTGGAACAAACCAAAAGCACTTTATCCCACCGAGTGATTTACTAGGCCATTTGTTCAGGGCGTTTAGAACTAGTCTTGAGGTTATCACTCCCTAAACCCAAAAAACATAATTCAGATTACACGCTCAATGTATGGGACGGAGTGAAGAAGTAGAGGGGGGCAAACTGAATTGTGGATGTGACTGAGCATGTTCCAGTGGACAGGAAATTCTAAAAGAAGAGAAAATATATGGTCATCAGCATGAAATGCTGGGTGAAACCCTTTCTGTGTGACTGAAAGACTCCAGTACATTGTTTCATGACTGATGAATGAGTGGGAATGGAGAAGCCACATTCTAAATCTAAGCATGTCTCTCTCAAACTACAATAAAAAAATACTGGGTCAGTCATTTAGATTTCTACATGCAGGAAAGCTACAGAATTTTGCCAAAGACAAACTTCTAATTTGTGCTAGCAAAGAATGTGCTATGAAAGGGTGGTTGTTGTTTTTTAGAATCTAATATTTTAGGGCCAAAATACAGCTATCCAAAGGGGGCACAAATGTGACATTGCTAATATATTATACAATGCATATTTCATTCAGTTCCTGGGAATCTTTTTGAGAAGTTGCTCAGCGATTATGTGATGTGACAGCCCAATACACTTGGGGCTGAGTCTGAAAACAAGTATGTAGCTTTACTCATGAGTATTCCCGGTGACTTCAGTAGGAAGACTTACATCAGTATATTATTCATGTGTTTAAGACTAAATTCCAATCTCAGATTAATTATTTTTAGAAAAATAGAAGGATAAAGTAGAGGAAGTGAATTAAAGCAATGGGAACTGGAGCCAACACAAGCATAAACTGCAATTTATAGCATCAAGGAGACAACCTCACTGCAACCACGTCCACTGCACCATTTTGGTGCAACTGAGCAACATACAATAGTTGGGACATTTTCTATTATTATAGAGGAAGGTGGTAGCAATGTCTATATAAAGGTTGCCTAACGCTATCCATTAAAAAGGTTTATTATAAATCTTTTCTTTGAAAAGGTCTCACACCTCTACTGTTTGTAGCAAGCCTGGATATTCGGTAGGGGTTCCCCCTTGGGATACAGCATGCCTTTTTTGTCCCATGAAATTCCATTCAGAATTGGCCGAGATATTAATTGTTAAAAATCACCACTACCCTCTCTTACATGTTCCTCAGGATATGTCTTCACTGCAGAGATAACTCTGGCTCTTATTGGTTGTTGCACCTACCCCCTACCCTATCCACACATGAAAACCTCTCACCCAAACTAATGCAGTGAAAATATAACCGCAGGACATTTTGGCAGCCTGCCAAAAACCTCACTGACCATTCCCCAGCCCAAGCTCATGCTAGCACCAAACCAGCAGCACCATCACACATTGCACCAAGGAGCTGACAGAGCTGTGAAGTGGAGGTGGGGAGAAAAGAGCTGAGCTGAACCAGGCTTCTCTGCTTATAAACCATTTGCCCCCCGCCCCTCAATTGGGGAATCACATGGGGCAGGAGCTCTTCCAACTCCCAGGCTGGGGGCAAGAGGAAGAGAGAGAGAGAGAGAGAGAGAGAGAGAGAGAGAGAGGCCAACCACCCACAGATCCACCACATGGTACCAGAAGCCAATCATCCCTCTGGGGTAACATATGGGACAGGAGCAACCCTGACTTCTGGGGTCGGGGGGAGAGAGAACTCCAGGCCAGACTGGGCTTCCCCCCAACTATCCCATAAATCCAAAAACCCACCCCCTCCTCAGAGAAAACAGCCTTCTCTGGGTGCCAGCCAATGTTGTTAATCTGGTACTTCAATAAGTAGCAGTGCTGGAGGTTCAGGGTTCAGACCCTGCTGTTGATTCATGATGGAGAGGTGGTTAAAGCTGTACATAATAAAACTTGGCTTTACCTTTTTTTCATTTAATTAAAACTCTAGAACATTACACACATAAAGACTACATTAAAGAAAGTTATTTAGGCTGCAAAGTCAAGCACTTAAAACTTAGGAAATGCCAGATTGATGGTTTCCTGTGTGTAACAGGATTGCTGTGTTATTGAGCACCCCTTGTGGCCAGCTATGTCTGTGCAGCTCCCCACCTCTTTTTTTCCTCTCTGCTGGGCCCTTAAAGAACTCACAGAGGCTTTCTCTGGTTAACAGCATCCCTGGCTGGGGCTAGTTTAATACAAGGACCAGTTAACAGCAATTCAGAGCCCCAAACTAAAATCCATTCCAACAACACAAAGAAAACATCCATTCATTCACTCTGCTGTTTTCTCTCATTCCCAGAACTTTTCTTCCATACCAATCTGACCCCTCCCAGCCAGTCCTCCCAGCTCTCCTTTGCTGGGGCTCTGACGTCCAGTCCCAAATGCAGTTAGAGTTTCTTGCCCCTCAGGCACCTCCTTCTCACTGGGCTTTATCCTCCAAGCTCCTTGCTGTCATGGTCCAGCAGTAGCCCTTTTTCTCCCTGCAATGTCCATGAGCATAGTTTCAACTCCCTGGGCTTCCCGACATATTGCAGCCACCTTCTGCTCTTTATAGTGAATTGCCTGATTCCCCCAGGTGTTACTCCTGGGGGAATACTGTGCCACTGCACATGCACAGAATTTATGTCCCTCGCAGATTTCTTTGCTTCCCTGCAGAAAAATGACTTTCTGACAGGGAAGCAAAGGGAAGCCACAAGGGCGGTCATACCCCCCCCCCCCCCCCCCAGCAGTATATTTCGGGCGCCCAGGGAAGGCAGCAGAGATGTAAATCACTGTGGGGCAGGGGGCAGGACTGGGGAAGACCCGGCTGGTGGCTCCTACCCTGCACCAGGCTCAGCTGCACGGCATCTGGGGCTGTGTCAGATCCACCCCCAGATTTCTCCTCCAGCTGTAGGAAGCTCTACAAACTGCCCCCTTTGTGCTTCCTGCATCCATCTCTCCTCACCTGCAGGGGGAAGAATCACTGTACAGGGAGCTGCCCCTCCATACACCTAACCCCCATGCATCCAGACCCCCTCATACCCAGACCCTCCTGCTGAGCCCCACTCTCCCTGCACCTGGACCACCCCAACGAGCCACCCGCAACCCAGATCCCCACCCTAAAGAGCCCCAACCAGCTGAACTTAGTTCCCCACCCCACTGAGCCCCACTCCCCCAGCATCTGGAGCCCCCCACTGAGTTCCCCAAACCCAGACTCCCCTGCAAAACTCTATCCCCTCCACACCCAGACCCCACCCACTGAGCCCCAACCTTCACCTCGACCCCCCCTGCAGAGTCCCATTACTATTGCAAGCAGAACCCCCCAACAAGCCCCTGTGCATTCAGATCCCCCCACATCCAGATCTCCCACTGAGCCGCCCGCACCCAGATTACTCCACACAGAACCCTCTCAACCCAGACATGGATCCCCCCATACTAAGCCCCTCCACACTTGGATCCTGCCTTGCTGAGCCTGCCTGCCCAGACCTAGTGCACCTGGCACGGAGGGGCAGGGCCCTGGGGTGTTTCTGGGTCAGGCCCGGTCCTTGCGCTGTGTCAGGGGTTGGGTGCAGCCTTACCACTGAGTCCGTGTCCCGGAAGGCAGCTGCACAGTGATCTCCCACCTCTGTGCAGCCAGTGGCCTGTGCTCCCCAATGCCATGCTGGAGCCGCCACATTTATTTGAAAAATAAAATTTGCAAGAATTTTGCAGAATTTTAAAATACCGTGCACGGAATTTTTAATTTTTTGGTGCAGAGTTTTAAATTTTTTGGCACAGAATGCCCTCAGGAGTAAGGTGTGGCTCAATCTGTAATCAGGGATGGGTTGGACCCAGGTTCTCCAGCCCACGGGGCAAGCCACAGTGTGACACTATGCAACTTTAATTTGGCCCCTTTTGTGTATGCATTATGATAGTCTTTAATTACATGATCCTGTGCTATTTTTTTTCCACAGGAACTCTGGCTTATTCAGAGAACAGGATGGATGAACAAGGGGACTGAAAAGTTATGTGTACACAATCATAAATCTAGCATTTCCTAATTTTCATGTGGTTGACTTTGCAACCTAAATAACATTCTTTGAATGTAACTTTTCTGTGTGTAATAATAACATATCATTTTCTTTCATCAGTTGAAGGAGGACTAAGAGCTCTACATGTTCACAGAGATGCAAACTTACCACTTTGTGCCAGTTCCTCTAGAAGTCCACTCCATTCTTCACGAAAGAGATTAGCACCTGTTAAACTACCATCACCACCAATCACACAAAGGTTAGTGATTCCACGCTGAATCAAGTTGAAAGCTGCCTTCAAACGGCCTTCCCGGGTACGAAATTCTTTGCAGCGTGCGCTACCAATAACTGTCCCTCCCTGGAAAAAGGAAATAAATCAATTCTAATTTATCTTTGTCATATTTTATGTAAATTGCTAATAATTTTTATGTTGATTTGTTAATTAAGAAAATATTAACAAAAAAGAGTATGGGAGTACACTAGAAAATAATAGCGTTACCCAAAACTCTAGGAAAATTACATTCTAAAAACTATGGTACATGCATATCAGGCAATGAGGCAGGAAACATGCGTGGTAGATAAGAAAACCTTTTATATACTTGAAGACTGTTATCCTGTCTCCCTTCAGTCTTCTCTTCTCCAGACTAAACAAACCCATTTTTTTTCAATCTTTCCTTGCAGGTCATGTTTTCTAGACCCTTAATCATTTTTGTTGCTCTCCTCTGGACTTTCTCCAATTCGTCCACATCTTTCCTGAAATGTGGTGCCCAGAACTGGACACAATACTCCGTCTTATCAGTGCTGAGAACAGTGAAAGAATTACTTCTCGTGTCTTGCTTACAAGACTCCTGCTAATACATTCCAGAATGATGTTTGCTTTGTTTTACAACAGTGTTACATTGTTGACTCGTATTTAGTTTGTGATCCATTATGACCCCCCAGATCCCTTTCTGCAGTACTCCCTACTAGGCAGTCCTTTCCCATTTTGTATTTGTGCAATTGATTGTTCCTTCCTAAGTGGAGAATTTTGCATGTGTCCTTATTGAATAACATCCTATGTATTCCAGACCATTTCTCTAGTTTGCCAAGATTTGTCCTTTACAGTGCTTGCAATCCCTCCCAGCATGGTATCGTCCACAAACTTTATAAGTGTATTATCCAAATCATTTTGAATAGAACTGGACTCAGGACAGATCCCTGAGGGACCCACTTGATATGCCCTTCCAGTCTGATTGTGAAGCATTAATAACTACTCTCTGAGTACGCTTTTCCAACCTACTGTGTGCCCACCTTACAGTAGGTTCATCTAGGCTATATTTCTCTACCATGTTTATGAGAAGGTATGTGCGTCTGTATCAAAAGCCTTACTAAAGTCGAGTTATATCATATCTATTGCTTCCCCTCAATCCACAAGGCTTGTTACTTGTCAAATAAGGCTATTAGGTTGATTTGACATGATTTGTTCTTGACAAATCTGTGTTGTCTGTTACTTATCACTTTATTTTATTCTGGGTGCTTACAAACTGATTGTTTGATAATTTGCTTCATTATCTTTCTGGGTACCGAAGTTAAGATGACTGAGTTGTCCTTATTCCCTTTTTAATAAATAAATATTGCCCTTTCCTAGCCCTCTGGAATCTCTCTCATCCTCCACACTTCCTCAAAATTAATCGCTAATGGCTCAGAGATCTCTTCAGCTAGTTCCTTAAGTATTCTAGGGCATATTTCATCAAGCTCTGAGAACTTGAAGACATTCTTAACTTGTTCTTTCCCCCATTTTAGCCTCAGATCCTCCCCCATGTATACTGGTATTCACTATGTTAGTCATCCGATCACTGCTAACCTTTTTGGTGAAAACTGAAGCAAAAAAAAGGCATTTAACACTTAGCCATTTGCTGCATTTTCAGTTATTGTTTTTCCCTCCTCATTGAGTAATGGTCCTACCCTGTCCTTGCTCTTCCTTTTGCTTCTACTGTATATATAAAATGTTTTCTTGCTACTTTTATGTCCCTGGCTAGTTTAATCTCATTTTTTTGCCTTGGCCTTTCTAATTTTGTCCCTACCTGTTTGTGTTGGTTTTATTTATAGTCATTCTTTGTAATTTGACCTAGTTTCTACTTTTTATATGACTCTTTTTGGAGGATCAGGTAATTAAAGATCTACTGTTAAGACAGGGTGGTCTCTTACCATACTTCCTCTTTCCTATATATTGGGATAATTTGCTCTTGTACCCTTAATAATGTCTCTTTAAAAAACTGCCAACTCTCCGGAATTCTTTTTTCCCTTAGACTTCATTCCCATGGGATTTTACCTACCAATTCTCTGAGTTTGCTAAAGTCTGCCTTCTTGAAATTCCATTATCTTTATTGTACCATTTTCCCTCTTACTATTCTTTAGAATCATGAACTCTATCATTTCATGGACACTTTTACCCAAGCTGCCTTCTACCTTCAAATTCTAAACCAGTTCGTCCCTGTTCGTCAGAATCAAATCTAGAATAGACTCTCCCCAGTCACTTTCTCCACCTTCTGTAATAAAATGTGTCTTCAATGCATTCCAAGATCTTATTGGATAATCTGCGCCCTGCTGTATTATTTTCCCAACAGATGTCTGGGTAGTTGAACATCAAGTCCTGTCTTTTGGATGATTTTGTTAGCTGTTTAAAATCTGTTTAGAATCTGTCAGCAAGCTTTACAGAAAATATATAATCATCAGTATATCTTTTTTGTCTTTTATACAAGCTTATTGTCCTTGATTATAGGTTTGCTGTATTTCTAATGTATTCTAGAAAGTAATATTAACATAATGCAGAAGATTTTCTTTTTTCCTAGCAGAAGATTTGGAGATTATTACCTCAGTGTTTCATAATCATTTCCTATGTAGAGTAAAAACAAGAAATCTGAGCCAGGCCCAACCCAAATTTGAGCTTGGAATGTGTACAGTTTGTATTACCATCTGAAACAGTCTGCCTCACCACCGAGCACTTCCTGTTCCAAACCATTTCTTGGCACTGCCCAGACGTGTTGAAAATCATAACAAGCTGATAATGGGAAGATGAAAGTGAGGAAGAAGAGAGCTGGGAAACCTGTCTCCATGAATGAGAGTGCAGCACAAACACACACTTGAAGTGGTTCTAAAAGTAACCAGTCATGATGGAAACAATGAGTAAAATGACTCACATTAGAAACATCAGAAATGATAACAGGCAAGAGTCTGTGTTAAGTGAAAGAAGCATGTGACCCATTTGCTGCTAACAGTGGGTGCCTCTATTCAGAAACAGAATTATGAACCAAGTAGAAAAAAATTACCCATTCCCTCAAAATACTTATTTTTGCAAAATAAAATTAGAATAGGATAGAAAAGAACAGAAAGGCCGGCAAGCAACATCCTTCTTTCTTTTATGTGTTAGTGAAAATGAGAGCTATTTTATGAAGAAGCAATATTGCAGAGAGGTAACTACAGCACAATCTTGTTTTGCACAATGATCTGTTTAAAGGAGCCCACCAGGTATGTGCACTAGCCTCCACATATAATGGTTTCATTTTTTAGCAATTGTTTTGCATATAAATTTAAAAAATGTAAATGTTTACTTTTATTGGTGAACAGCTTCCATGGCATCACATAAAACACAGCATTTCCCTAATACATTACTAATATGACATTGTTTTAAACTTCTGGTGCACAATTCTGCCACTTCTGATTAATGTGTATGCCTAAACATGCATTTAGGAGCCTAACTTTGGGCACTCAATTTTGAAAATCTAAGACCTACATTTTCAAAAGGGGTTACTGTTTCTAGGTGCCCGGCACGAGATACCACATAGAGGTCTGATTTTTGGAAGGTGCTGTGCATCAATTATCTGAAAATCAGGCCCTGTCAACAGGTGTTTGAACTTGGATGCTCAAAAATGGAGCCAGTCAACATCACTGACTACTTTTGAAATTCTTGGCCTTGATCTTCAAGTTTAAAAATTCTGGTTAATGATTTCAAATGAGGGCTTTGCTTTGTTTTCTGTTGTTTACAGTACTTACAACTTGCAAGATGCTTGAAACACTTTCCCATGACACTTCAACAATGTTGTCACCTCCATCAACCATACCTTGGTAACCCTGAGAGAAGAGAAACATATTTTAGAAACCTGACATGTCATTCTGCATAGTATTACTACTGGGGTGATGGTCATGTTGTACATTTATATCTATATCTATCTATATATACATACGTTTTAGACAGTAGTACTCTTCCAAGCTCCACCCACAACTTTAGCCCCACTTACATGAACCACAAAAATTATACACTATTCATAGTAAATTGCGTTGATGTTCACAATATGATCATATGTGCCACTTGGCTCTAATGGGCTTCTTAAGCTTGAGGTACTTGAATGCACCTATGGGCCCTGTGGGATCATGAGGCTTGGCTTCTTCTTGATTTGAAGGTAGATGATGGTATCTCCCCAAAACCACTACTTGTGGCATTGACATGAGTCATCGCTCTCAATAAACTGTGCAGATCTGTGATCCTCCCTCTCATTTTTTTACATAAAGGATGAAAAAGTTAATAATACTGACAATTAAATGTTCATCACCGGATTGCTGAGTTAACCCTCCACTAAGATGAATGGTGTGGTTCACGCCTCTAAGAGGTAGCTTCCAGCCCCTCTGCAGACTCATCTCTGCATCAGTTACATATTTTTTGAAGATTTCTTCACAACCGTGACAGCTAGAGACTTACTTATAAAAATTAAAGCTGAGATACTGAAGAACAGGAAAGTGGCTTCAGAGAAGTGCCAGTATGGGATATGAGTGAAAGCCATTTGCTTTGAAGCCCTAGCTTCAAAATGCAATATTACACCATCAAAGTACAACACAGATAGCTAGTATAAGGGAATGGCAATATATCAGCTGTGCATTAAAGGTTACATGTTCTATTATTTTTGAAGAACCATGAAGTACTGGGGACCGACTAAGGCAGGGGTTGGCAACCTTTCAGAAGTGGTGTGCCGAATCTTCATTTATTCACTCTAATTTAAGGTTTTGCGTGCCAGTAATACATGTTAACGTTTTTAGAAGGTCTCTTTCTATAAGTCTATAATATATAACTAAACTACACCTCTACCCCGATATAACGCTGTCCTCGGGAGCCAAAAACTCTTATTGTGTTATAGGTGAAACTGCGTTATAGCGAACTTGCTTTGATCCGCCGGAGTGCGCAGCCCCGCCACCCCCCCTCCCCCCAGAGCGCTGCTTTACCACGTTATATCTGAATTCGTGTTATATCGGGTCGCGTTATATCGGGGTAGACGTGTATTGTTGTATGTAAAGTAAATAAGATTTTTAAAATGTTTAAGAAGCTTAATTTAAAATTAAATTAAAATGCAGAGCCCCCCGGTGGCTAGGACCCGGGCAGTGTGAGTGCCACTGAAAATCAGCTCGCGTGCCGCCTTCAGCACACGTGCCATAGGTTGCCTACCCGTGGACTAAGGTGAAAGCAAGAGTGTTTATAGTCTCCACAAAGGAAAGAAAAGTGATTCTAACATTTATTGTTTAGAAAGCATAATTTAAATACATTTTAAAGTAATAGGAAAAATCTCTAAACATCTCAGAGCAAAACAGAATCAAAAGGCAACACGCAAAACTGGATTACAAAGAACAAATGGGGTCAGACGCACTTTATTGCTCTTTTTTTACACAATTAATGGTGAAGGAAATGTAGTGGAGGCAATGTACCTGGATTTTGATAAAGCATTTAAAACAGTGCCTCAAAACCTAAATTTAAATTGGCTTGGAAAATCATTGGGTATGGTTAAATGGCAATGTATCAGGATGAGAAGAGGAAAGATGTCTAGTGGGAAGCTGTAGGGCTCAGTGATAATTTGGTTTCATTAATTCACTATATAGCTATTAACCACAGGATACTGACATTTGCAGATTCTAATTTATTGGGAAGTGTTGCAAAAGATGGTGAGAGGAATGAAATAAAATGAGATTTAATCTGGAAAAATACAAACTAGTAGATCTGATAGGAAAGAAATTTACAGCTGTTATTCAGCCTTGTGGACATGAAATTAAAAGCGGATGTAGTCCAATATGGTAACAAAATTGGGTAAAGTGGCTTGTGGCTGCATGTGCAGAGTAATCATGCTATGGAGCAAGAGTTAATGGTCCTTCTCTATAGGACTCTGGCAAGACTGCATCTGTCAGTCTGGGGAATCTGAATACTAAAAAGTTGGGGCTGTAAATTGGCAGAAGTTCAGAGAACAAGAGAAATTATTAATTATGATCTGGAGGGATTTAGTAATGAGGAAAGATCAAAAGAGCATAAATATTTTTTGTTTCACTATGTGATTACTCAGGGGAACCCGATAAGCCTACCAATGTTTAAAGGGCGTAAAGGTCTAAGGATGGAGAAAAAAGTACTTAGGGTGATCCAAAGGAGTAATACGATAAAATCAATAAGAAGAAATTATATACTGAGTAAAATATTATGAGTATCATCCTGAGTGACCGTGAATTCTCTGAAGGGAAATCTCAAAAGGTTTATGGCATAGTCTCAAAAGGGAAGTGGTAGAAGCTTCTTCCCAAAGTAGACTGGAGAAATAAATACATTTTAGGTGCAATCATGCAGTGGGCAATGGAATAGACAGGTTTCATGAAAGGTCTTTTAGACGCTAATTTCTGTGATTTTTCTATGTTTTACATGCTCTTAGGATTCATCTAAACAAGGTCTTTACAAACTGAAGTATTTGGTAACACATTTCCCTCCAAGGTAAGCAGAATACTGGAAAGATGCATGTGTGTGCACACGCACATGCATCTACACCCACAAAACTAGGTTTTCTTCAGTATGAATTAATTTAGACTTTTAATGTTGATGCTTTCCAAATCTCCTCATAGCAAGAAATGCTCAATTGCAGTCCAGAGACAAGAAGGTTTCAACAAGTTATTCACCAACCAGAAGAGGTCCCTTAATCAGGAATTTGGTGAAAGCAAAGAACCCAAAATATTCTTGATGTCACAATCAATACGGGACAAAAGGGTTTTTCCCCATTGGTGCTCAAGCTATCTTCCTTCATGCATAAATTCATATTTTATAAGGCTAGAAGAGACCATTATGCTCATTTAGTGTGAACTCCTCTATAAGACAGGCCATAGAACAGTGGTTCTCAAACTTTTGTACTGGTGACCCCTTTCCCATAGCAATCCTCTGAGTGTGACCCCCTTATAAATTAAAAACACTTTTAAATATATTTAACACCATTATAAATGCAGGAGGCAAAGCGGGGCTTGAGGTGGAGGCTGAAAGCTCGCGACCCCCCATGTAATAACCTTGCAACCCTCTGAGGGGTCCCGACCCCCAGTTTGAGAACCCCTGCCATAGAACCTCCCTGAACTAATTTCTGTTTGAACTAGAGCAGAGGTTTCAAAACTGTGGGTCGCAAGAACCTAACAGGGCTGCACTGAAGGATCAGGGTGCGGAGGGAGATCTACCCAGCAGGGGAAGTGGGTGGGGCTCTAGAAGGTTGACTATATGTTAACAAATTGTACAGTGGGTACCTGTACTGAGTACTGCAGTACATTACTCCATGAGCAATGGGTTTGCTTGCAAACCAACATACTACTCAACATGAGTAAGGGCTATTCCAGATTAACTCCAAGAGTGGACACTCTTATTCTGAAATAAAATTACCTTATTCCACATTAGCTAATTCACTCTGGAAGTGCATTACACTAATTAAGAATAAGGCAGTTGTATTCCAGAATTTGGGTGTCTACACTGGGAGTTAATCAGGAATAATTAATCTGCTTTAAATTCACATCCTATTTTATTCCGGATTAATGTTCATGTCTAGTCAATCCTTAAGGGTGATAGAAGTGGGCCCTAAAATTGTTAGGGGGAATATTCTCAGCTCCTTGAACCCTGAAATCTCATATTACTTTACTGAAAATTTAGAGTATAGTTTCCAGGACTAAAATCAACAATTTAGGAGTTTTCAAATGCCCTTGCTTTTGGGGGATCAAAATTGTGCTCTTATTCATATTCTATAATAACTGCTAATTTTCCTTATACGGGTCTGTCTCATCTTACGCTGGGGTTACATTCCATGGTCAGCGTGTAAAGCGAAAACCGCGTATAGTCAAAATTACATTGAGTGTTGTCCCTGCCAGCAGGTATATGGGATCTTGGGGAGCAATTACCACACAGGTGGGGTGCAAAATAAACTTTATTAAGAAAATGCAAAAACAGGGAAAATTCAATAGTGAGGGGTATGGGGTTTGTTAAGGTAGACAATTGGGGAGGGGTTTCTTTTAGTAAATAGGATAGGGGGTTTCAATAGTGGGGTACAATACAGTGGGGCACAATACAGTTGGTAACCAATTAACACTGAAGTATAAATGTAACAGGTAGCTAACAATTTCTATGTAAAGGGTGTGTCACAGCAGCATATAACCAACTAACAGTTATGGGTAAAATGTGTTAAATAACTAACAACTCTAGGTAAAAATGTGTCACAGTGGTGTAAATGTAAAATGTGAGGTGTGTTAGAGAGAAAAAGGGTAACCAATGGGGTTTTATGCTAGACTTCAGTAATACAATTGAGGTTTGGCAGCAGTAGAAGCGGGGTGAGCACGTGGGGGAAGGGATTAAAAGAGGGAGATTCAAACTCAGGGAGAACAGAGAGCAGACAGACTGCAAGTTTAAATAGCAGACTAAAAGAGAGAGAGAGAGAGAGAGAGAGAGAGAGAGAAAGTGGCAGAGGAATGAGGTTGGGAGATGGGGGAAGACAGACTTAATCACAATTATACAGAACACAGCAAAATCTTATCTATGATCTAACTTAACCAATACTGCACAAATTAGCAAGTAACAAAACACAATGCAACAATTCTTTAAGCCTAACTTACAGAGTACAATGCAAGCAATTTTCTAAACCTAACTTAACCACAGCTATGCAAAATGAAATTACAATTTATCTAGACTAAAGGCTAAACTTAACCTAATGGGTGCACCTTATACTAGTAGTTCCAGAGGGCAGAGTGGTGTGTGCCCAGGATGCAGCTCCAAGGGGAGGGGAGGTTTAACTAGCGGTGGCTGCAAGCAGGCTTATTTCTAGCAGCAAAGGCGCTGCAGAGCTAGAAGCAGATTACAGATACAGACCAAGGAGTTAGCTTGGGTCTGCCTGCTGGGGAAAGGAAAGCCAGCAGTCAGAACCAGGGGAGTGTGCAAGAGGTTTTTCCTTACCAATCCCCAAAGCAGCAGCCGGAACAGCAGTTTCAACATCAGAGGACGCAGAGAAGACTCAATTCGCTTACAATAATCAGGAGATCTCCAGGCACAAATTCGTTGTTCGTGGGAGGGGAGTTTAAAAACGGGGGTACGCTCAAAAACAAACGAGAGCGGGAAGAGGGCCCCCCAAAGACCCCTAGCTGATCAGACCAGGTGGCAAAGCAAGGACCTTCTTCAGGGGTCTGATCAGAAAATGTCTGGTTTTAAAGGCANCGCCTAAAGCGAAAATCGCATATAGTCAAAATTATATTGAGTGTAATGGCGGGCGGAATTGCTGGCACTACAGAAACAGTATTTAAATCGTTATTTTTCTTTTTTTTTTTTTTTTTTTTTCTTGTTTTTGCCGACCGCATAAAGCTGAAATTGCACATGTTAAATGCGCCTAAGATGCGACAGACCTGTACTCTGGGGTCCATTTTCCTTTGGGTTATTATAAGCAGCACAAAGTACTTCCAAGAATTGTATAGGGCTCATTAAATTAATATCTGTTTACTCATATGGTAAAACATCCCCATAAATAAACATGCTGCTATAAAGGAGCTCAATCCTATTCCACAGCCAGTTTGTTCTTGCCCAGTTCAAAGCTGTACCCATTACAGCTACATTTTGCCTGAACGTGGGGCTATTTTTTGCCACAACTGCAGAGCTCTTGACATTGCAAAAGAAACGAGTAAAGAGGATGAAACAATTTTATGTGGGGTCAGAGGAAGCATTAATGGGATGGACTGCCTTTGGCTCATCAACTGTAACAAAAAGAACGAGGAGTACTTGTGGCACCTTAGAGACTAACACATTTATTTGAGCATAAGTTTTCGTAGGCTAAAACCCACTTCATCGGATGCATGCAGTGGAAAATGCAGTAGGAAGATATATATACACAGAGGACATGAAAAAATGGGTGTTACCATACTAACTATAACGAGAGTAATCAGTTAAGGTGGGCTATAATCAGCAGTAGAAAAAAAATTTTGTAGTGATAATCAGGATGGCCCATTTCCAACAGTTGACAAGAAGGTGTGAGTAACAGTAGGGGAAAAAATAGCATGGGGAAATAGGTTTTACTTTGTGTAATGACCCATCCACTCCCAGTCTTTATTCAAGCCTAATGTAATGGTGTCCAGTTTGCAAATTAATTCCAATTCTGCAGTTTCTCGTTGGAGTCTGTTTTTAAAGTTTTTTTGTTGGAGTATTGCGACTTTGAGGTCTATAATCGAGTGACCAGGGAAGTTAAAGTGTTCTCCGATTGGTTTTTGAATGTTATAATTCTTAACGTCTGATTTGTGTCCATTTATTCTTTTGCGTAGAGACTGTCCAGTAACAAGTCAGGCTGAAAATTTCAAGGCCTTTAATTTCACCAATTGGATCTAAACAGGAATATTTTTAACCCTCAGGTTTTTGGTGGTATTTTTGTTTTGTTTTGTTTTTGAACCTCCCAGAGCAGCTTCACTCCACCAGAGAGGTAGATCACATCATGGAACAGGCCACCCAAATAACCTGAGAGAACTTGCTTCAATACCAGGATGGATTTGATTTAAATCACTAGTCAGGAAAACTCGATTTAATCATGGATTTCTACATAAAAATGCATTCTTCTTGGTTGTTATAACCTTAATACATATTCTTCACAACTCAGAGATAGATGTAGGTTTCATTTTTAGAAGGTACACATTATACATTTTTAAAGTGATTTATTTTGAAAACTTTTCAGATTAGTTTTACAGCTATATCAGAAAATGAATGATTGTTTGGTTATTTCATTTACCAAAGGTAACTGAACCAGATATTTATGAAGTAATTGGGAGGTGAACTATCTCCCATTCAACAGGTTAATCATTAATATTTGGAGGATTTTTTTGCCATGCTGTATTAGGAGGAGAACATCAGCAGACAGACATTTAAATTGTTTTATTTAACTTAAACAACAACGTTATGTAGATTTTTTTCTTCAACAGCAAACATATAATATTTTAACAAAACAAGCATATGAATTTTTGAATTTAAACAGTCAAGTTTTTCTTTGTTGCACTGTTTGCATTTTGCATGCATGTCTGTCTTACCCACAGGTAGAGGAACTTCATTAAAATATTCCCAAACTGGGTCTCTTTTACGGCCTACTGCCATTATAGGTTTTCCCTTCTAGTGAGAACGGTATGGTAGATCTCAAATCAATGAAGGCTACACTCAGAAAGACCTCAAGACTTCTGGAATATGCTGCTCAAACAGTTTCACTTTTGTTTCTACTCCCTGTCCCTCCCTTCTTACATTTATCTCCAGACGTCTTCTCCTTGTCCGGATCTATTCCTCCCCCACCAATCTTCTATTCATTTAACTTTTTGAAAATTTGCACTTTTAGAGAGAGGTAAGGGATTGACACTATGTACACAAATTTACAGAGGGACAATAGGATTGAGGTCTGTTATTTCTCACCTCTATATATTATTTATTTATTTAAAAACATTTTTGCTGTTAACAANGTAGGCAACCTATGGCACGTGTGCCGAAGGCGGCACGCAAGCTGATTTTCAGTGGCACTCACACTGCCCGGGTCCTGGCCACCGGTCCGGGGGGCTCTGCATTTTAATTTATTTTTAAATGAAGTTTCTGAAACATTTAAAAAACCTTATTTACTTTACATACAACAATAGTTTAGTTGTATGTTATAGACTTATAGAAAGAGACCTTCTAAAAATGTTAAAATGTATTACTGGCACGCGAAACCTTAAATTAGAGTGAATAAATGAAGACTCGGCACACCACTTCTGAAAGGTTGCCAACCCCTGTACTATAGAATTAGAATTTATAATCCCTATTCCATGATGAGATATCGTTGAGCTATAATGTATCTTAATTAAAACTATCTTTAGATAGGATTTTTCCTCAAAAAGCATTTTATCAAAAAAATCTGATTTAAATTTTAAAAAATCAGATTTTTTTGATTTTTTTTAAAAAATCATTGATTTTTATCCACCCTGTTCAATACAAAAACAAACAAACAAACAAAAAACCACTGATCACACTCCTCAAACTGGAAT
Organism: Platysternon megacephalum; assembly: GCA_003942145.1. Taxonomy (NCBI): domain Eukaryota; kingdom Metazoa; phylum Chordata; order Testudines; family Platysternidae; genus Platysternon; species Platysternon megacephalum. The sequence continues at coordinate 13,694,524 of QXTE01000026.1, forward strand.
CCACACAGGATATCATCAAGCAATTATAACCCTTACTTGATGTGGATCATACCCTGAAAGAAATCTTTCCCAAAACCCCTCTCCTAGTCTTCCAAAGACCTCCCAACATCTCCAAGCTCATCATCAGAAGCAAGCTCCCCAGAGGCCAGAACACACCAACTCAGAGCGGTACCACACACTGCCAGAAAAACAGATGGAAAACTTGCTGACATATCTTTGCTATAATGATCAATACCCCTACACACGTCTATCATGACATGTGGTGTACCTCATCCAGTGCATCAAATGCAGCTATATGGGTGAAACTAGACAATCAATATGCTCTCGAATGAACTCACCCAGAAAAATGATAAAAGACAAAAACACCCTATCACCCATAGACAAACATTTTTCACAATACAAGCTGACCTACCAGTCCTGATCCTCAAAGGACATCTGCACAACACCTTCAAACTACAAGCCAGATAACTTAAATTCATAACTCTGCTAGACACTAATAATCACAGTCTCAACAGAGACATTGGTTTTATGGCTCATTACAACAATTTGTAATCTACTAGCCCTTCTTTGTTCTATGACTGTAGCGGTGTTAATTGACAGCTTCATTTTAAGTGGTTTCTTGCAACACTCATTAACCCCGTATGTTTAACAATCTGTCCCACCTTGTATTTAGTTGTGACACTCCGGTTACCTTTTCCAGACCAGAAGAAGAGCTCTGTGAAGCTTGGAAGCTTGTCTCTTCCACCCACAGAAGTTGATCCAATAAAAAATATTACCTGCCCCCACCCTTTGTCTTTCTCTGGGATCAATATGGTTACAACACTGCAAACAGCATGCTTCTAAGGCATATGTATGCACCCATGAAAGAAAAATGACTGCGTGATTAATCAACACACAATCAGAGAAGAATAAAAATCAACACCCTGGTGACTGCCTACAGCACAGGAGGGCAAACTACGGCCCGAGGGCCACATCCGGCCCGTGGGACCATCCTGTCTGGCCCTTGAACTCCTGGTCAGGGAGGCTAGCCCCTGGCCCCTCCACTGCTGTCCTCCCTCCCCCGCAGCCATGCCACCGCGCGGGCAGCGCTCTGGGCGGCGCGCTCCTGCCGAGCAGAGCGGCAGCATGTCTAGCTTCGGCCAGGAGGCGCGGCTGCCAGACATGCTGCTTTGAGCGGCATGGTAAGGGGGCCGGGACTGGGGGGTTGGATAAGGGGCAGGGGGTTCTGGGGGGGTCAGTCAGGGGACAGGGAGCAGGGGGCAGTTGGATGGGGCGGAGGTTCGGGGGGGGACACAGTCAGGGGCCGGGGAACAGGGGGGGTTGGATAAGCATGGGGGTGGAATCCCAGGGGGGCAGTTAGGGGCGGGGGTCCCGGGAGGTGGTGGTCAGGGGACAAGGAGCGGGGGGGAGGGGGTTGGATGGGTCGGGAGTTCTGAGGGGGGCGGGAAGTGGGAGGGGGCTGATAGGGGGTGAGGACCAGGCTGTTTGGGGAGGCACAGCCTCATACAGTTTTGCAACCCCAATGTGGCCCTCAGGCCAAAAAGTTTGCCCACCCCTACAGTGTAATGTTGAAAGGGTTGAACTACAAGGAGATTTCTCTCTCACAGGCATGTCCCCTACTCACAACGAATCATATGCTCCTGTATTCCAGACCTACACAAGTGTAAACTAGATAGAAAGTTACTCTCTGTTGGAATCCCTGCTCTGCTACAGTAACTACATTGTACATCAATATTCACCTCACACAACTTCTACAGATTCATGTCTTCAAACTGCAGTAATTCATCTGTGCTGGACCAGGGTTGCTGGACCAGGGCTGTGGCTATACACAGACACTCAAAGAGTGTAACCTGCATACTGTTTGTGAGAAGTCCAGGTTGGGAGCCACAGCAGCAAAGCACTGTGAGGCACCCCAAGCTGTAGGGCAAGACCCTCACTGGTCTGGATTGCACCCCGGAATGTCATATAAAGAAGTATTTCTACATTTTTGGTAAATTTAAGAACAGGTTAGCCTTGGAAAGGCATGGAAAGTGAATGAATGTGAGCAATCCTGAGGTAGGAACCCCAGGAGCAGCCAAGACTGAGAAGGCTTGAACTGAACACTTATCTTATTAATTTTGGGGTACATAAAGTCAGGAAGAGAGTGAATTTTTTACTTCCCAGAGTGAGGATGATCCTCCAGAGGCACAGACATGATATGGGGGGTCTTACGTGCCAGGCCCTTACTGTTATACTCCCTGCAGCAGGGAAAAGAGTGTGCAGCTCAACATCCATACATCACACTGATCCTCAGATGCATTTTGGACCCCTTATGACCACTATAGCCTGGCTTGAATAAGAGAATCCTTCACACTGCTCTACCACAGGGTAAAGAGAACAGCCATATAGTCCATGTACACAGACGCACCAGGGCAGGGCAGTAACACAGGAGCTTTAAGCCATCTTTGCATACTGCTTCTTGACTTGCACTCTGTGTATTTTGGCTGCACCCAGGGATCCTAAGGCTTCAACCCCACATCTGTCCACTCTCGGCTCCCCCTATCATCATGATGCAGGACCCAGTCCAGTACTTCACTGCCAATCGTCCATTAAGTCATACAATAGGGGTAGCAAACCATGCAGATTGCAGACATATTAATTTCGAACCATGGGAGCGGCAGGGAATGAAGGGTAGAATTAATATTTTCCTACTACAAAAAGAGAATTGGTATGCAAATAAGCAGAGCACTGTGCTCCAGAAATCTTTTGTGCTGTGCTGCCACAACAACCAGCTTCTGAATATTTGGTGTGCTCATTAACTTGCCAATTCCTAGAATTTCTTTTCAACTCACAGCCAATTTGTATCCCTTCTGACAAGGGGTTAGATTTTTGCGGGGGGAGGGGAGCAGAGTAAGAAGTTCTTTGGCTGTCTTTCTTGCAAGCTAAAATTGTGGAAAGCTTTTACCATATTTAGCCTCAGAATAACCTTCATCATATTTCATAACATAGTTGAATTAATTTCTGCATTTTGAAACAAAACTTTAAAGTGTCCAATATAACAAAATTTGCTTGATGGTTGTTTTTCAAATAGCTGTTACTATTTTTCTTTCGAGCCCAAACTCATGTCCATTTTAAAACTGCCACAAACTATTGGATTAACCATATGTACACATTATTCTGAAGCACATATAAATGTATATGTTGCTTATGTTACTGTACAAACTTCAGTGAACGCCTTGTTATGCCAAGTAACTTTTACAGTTTAACATGTCCAGCATTAGGAATAGTTTAAGTTAAAAAACAAAAGCAAAAACAAACAAAAAGCCTCATTTACAAATGTGTTTTATAGCTCTAGTGGCTGCACTCTGAGTATAAACAGATATGGACAAAAATGAATAAAATAATCAAGTTTAATAATATAAACAGTGTGTTAGGTAAATACAAACTAGCAAACGCTGTATTTTCTAGCACTTCAATTTGGTTTATATGACATATTAAAATCACCTTTAATTAGCAAAATTGCATCCCACATTTTAGCCTAGATAAAATGGTTTTTTTGGCTTATAAACTTCTAAAACATAAGAACATAAGAACAGCCATTCTAGATCAGACCAATGATCCATCTAGCCCAGTATCCTATCTTCTGACAGTGGCCAGTGCCAGGTGCTCTGGAGAGAATGACCATAACAGGCAATCATCGAGTGATCCATTACCTGTCATCCACTCCCAGCTTCTGGCACTCAGAGGCTTGGAACAACCAGTGCATAGGATTGCATACCTGACCATCTTGGCTAATAGCCATTGATGGACCTAATCTCCATGAATTTATCTAGTTTGTTTTTGAACCCTGTTATAGTTTGGGCCTTCACAATACCCCTTACCAATGAGTTCCACGGGTTGTGTGTTGTGTGAGTAAGTACTTTCTTTTGTTTGTTTTAAATCTGCTTTCTATTCATTTCATTGGGTGACCCCTGGTTCTTGTATTATGTGAAGGAGTAATAACAGATGCTTATTTACTTTCTCCATACCAGTCACCATTTTATAGACCTCTATCATATCCCCTCTTAGTCGTCTCTTTTCCCAACTCAAAAGTCCCAGTCTTTTTTGATCTCTCATCATATGGAAGCTGTTCCATACCCTTATTCATTTTGTTGTCCTTCTCTGTACCTTTTCCAATTCTAATATATCTGTTTTTGAGATGGAGTGACGAGAACTGCACGCAGTATTCAAGGTATGGGCAAACCATGGATTTATATAGAAGTATTATGATATTGTCTGTCTTTTTATCTACCCCAGTGGTTTTCAACCTGTGGTTCATGGACCTCCCTAGGGGGTTCATGGACTATGTCTAAGGGGTCCGTGGTAGACTTAGACTGAAAACTGACTGAACAGAATTCAACTATATATACAGACACTAGATTTCCAAAGGGGTCCACACCTCCATTTGAAATTTTTTAGGGGTCCACAAATGAAAAAAGGTTGAAAACCACTGATCTATCCCTTTCCTAACAGTTTCTAACATTCTGTTCGCTTTTTTGAACTCTTGCAGCACATTCAGTGGATGTTTTCAGAGAACTATCCACAATGACTCCTAGATCTCTTTCTTGAGTGGTAACAGCTAATTTAAACCCCATCATTTTGTATATATAGTTAGGATTATGTTTTCCAATGTGCATTACTTTGCATTTATCAACACTGAATTTCATCTGCTATTTTGTTGCCCAGTCACCCAGTTCTGTGAGTCTGTAACTCTTCGTAGTCTGTTTTGGACTTAACTATCTTAAATAATTTTGTACATCTGCAAATTTTGCTACCTCGCTTTTTACCCCTTTTTCCAGATCATTTATGAATAAGTTAAACAACACTGATCCCAGTATAGATCCCTGGGCCTCACAACTGTTTACCTCCCTCCATTCTGAAAACTGACCATTTTTTCCTACCCTTTGTTTTCTGTCTTTTAACCAGTTACTGATCCATAAAATGACCTTCCTTGTTATCCCATGATTGCTTTACTTTTAAAAACTAAAGGCTTCTAAAGGAGAACTGATATAATTCCAACATACAATACAAATGGGCCCCTTGTTTGTTTAAAATGTTTACTGTATTCCAATATTCACATACTTTAAAGGTAAAATATATCTCTTTATTAAATTGAAGTACATTATGGACATTTTCCCGGTAACATTTACATAAATAGTTTTCTCCTTTTGATGTACATGTATATGTCTTTCAAATGTCCATATCCCATGCACTTTGAATATAACTTCACATACATATACATCAATCACAGACAAAATAGTTATGATATTTGGAAAGAAGTAGATAGGACTTCATCTTGTAGCCAACCTGTCAACTGCTCCCCTTAGTTTGCAGAAAGGGAAAGATTGTCCAGTGGCTATAGAACCAGCTGCAGACTACTCTTGTCATGTAATCTTTCTGTGCCTCAGTTCCCAATCTGTAAACTGGGAATAATACTACTTTCCTGCCTCACAGGGGTGTTGTCAGAATAAATACCTCAAAAGTTGTAAGGTGCTCATACTATAGTAAGGGAGGGTCGGGGAGGGCTAGATGAATACCTTACAGAAGGTATTCAGGTATAGATAGATGGGTCATTGCTGCATAATGCAAGGCCTGATCCCATCAACTACCACAGCTAAATCTTCTCAATATTCCCAACCCCTTGCTGTTGTATGGAGAAAAGATCTGGAACCAGAAATCAAACTTCTATTTTAATTAGAATATCATCTCTTGGTCATTACCAGGTAAATTGCCTTTCATGGGTAAAAAAGTCTTTTGGTGTAATCACAAGGAACACCATGTGTAATATTTTGAGTCTTACACCATTAAAGTCCATGTGAAATTTCCACAAGAACAAGGTCCAAACGCATTCAAAAATCAAATACAGAATGAATACAACAGGAAAACTAACCTCATAGATAAAATACACTTTAGCTTCTACGTAGATTCCCATACGCACTACCGCACGTACTGCAGCATTCATACCTGGGAAGAGAAAGTGAATTCATTTATTACAAAATTATGCAAGGTTATCTCAATTTTCTAATATTAACTTGAAATACCTTTGTCAAAAACAAAATTCAACAACAACAACGAAGGAATTAATTGGAAGCTATAATTTGTTTCTAAACAGAAAAAAAAGCTTTTACTATAACAGAAATGTATATACTGACAATGCAGCCAGCTAGGGGGCAGAGTTATTGGTTTTAGCACCATAATTATATGGACATCAAACAGGGGAACTTGATGAAATTGTCAAAATATTATCAGAATAAACAGTAATTAGAAAGTGATGACTGCTAACTGACATAAGGCTGGTGATTTGGCACCTTGCCATTTGCAAGACTTGCAGGCACAATTCAGTGCCTGCCTCCCCTCATGCTAGAGGGGAAAGTAAGCTGTGCCCGAATTTTCTCCTGGTCCAGCTTACTTTCTTCCAAACCAGCTCAGCTGCACAGATGGTGTGCTGTGGAAGAGCAGAGCCATATGAGAGAGGGGGGGGGGGATAGCAAGCCAGTGCCAGCTGCACTCCCCTTGAGTACACATCTGTGATGTGGATAGCATAGGTAAGGGAGTGCCTTATGGTATCTTACTACCCTGTGCGGGCATGTCCTGCAGCTCACAATGGAGCCCTTAGTACTCTTCATAGAAGCTTGACAAATTGAAACAGTTGGCTGAATGATGTCATACTTGTGTGTATCAGTATTAATACTTCAATTTATTAAGCAGCAAATATGTTCCACAGAACCATTTTATAGCAAACGCAATGGGTGTCAATCCAAAGAGTCAAAAATTATGTGGTGTCTATTGTAATGGCTCTCTCCATTTACCATGGGGAATATTACTAATGACAAAAGACATGGAGAATTACCAACAGACTCCAGGCACAAGAAACAAATACAGAGCTACAAGAGAGGGGCAAGGAAGCTAAGAGACTTCTCTAACAGCTGATCAGCACTCTTGTTGGACTTATAGATATGCCACAGCATAAAATATAGTATAGTATCTACAGTCCCCCAGATCAATAGGATTCATTAGGTACTGGAAATAGCGAAGAAATAGATCAGCTCTGCTGATGATATAGGTGCAAAATAATCCGATTTGAAACACATAAGGTGATTAAACCACACAACGGAGTTGAACTGAATCTCCATACCCACAAACAAAGTCATGCATATGGCCTCTCCTCAGGGAGCCTAGATACTATCACTTCCAGGGAAGTATTTAAAGACCCACTGAACTAACCCCTTTGTGAATGTTGAAATTGATTAGTGTGAAGGTCTCAGTGACCTTGAGGTTACCTCAAGTGCCTATTACTTAGGAACACAAGACAAATGAAGTCATTGTTATTAAACAGAAGTCTTTCATTGTGCAAGAACTGAACATTAAGGCTATGTCTACACCAGAGACCTGTACCAATGCAGCTGTGCTGCTGTAAGATCTCTCATGTAGCCACTCTATGTTGATGGGAGAGTGCTCCCCTGTTGATATTAAACCACCCCCAGCGAACAGCAGTAGCTATGTCGCGGGAGAAGCTATACTACTATTTTTAGCATGCCAGTTTGATGAAAGCCAGTGCAAGTATGACTACATGGGCAAAGGCATTACCTGCATCATCTGCTGATAATGCATGCCTGCTTTTTGTCAATGTTTTCTAAATTAAGATCCTAATGGATCGGTCACTGATCCTGGTTTTTCAGGTTACAGCTGCAGCACATATTTATTTTAATCATCTGTGGCTTGTGAGGAGTCTGATTGCCCCCTTCTAATGCAGAATTCTTCCCTGCCAGTAACACCTTTGCACCTCCAGATCACACTATGGTAATAACCCGTACTTAGGCCTAACCTCTAAGACCACCTTGAAGCTTCAGCTAGAGCAAAATATAACTGTCTTCTTCCCAACCAGAGCAGACCTGTGAACACAACACTCATGTTCAGGTCTTTGTACTGTTTCTCTGTCCCACTCCTGGGATCAATTCAAGGTGCTGGTGATAATCTTTAAAACCCTGAAATGTCAAGGACACATTAACTGCATCACATCATTTAAGGCCAGGGAGGGAAGCACTTTCTTGTCAGCTATCTGGGGCTGAACCTGCCAGTGACTTCGATTGTCAACTCTTTGGAGGAGGAACCATCTTTTTGTTCTGTCTTTGTACAACACCTAGCTCAATAGTGGCATGATCCATGACTAGGGCCCCTAGTCATTATGGGAATACAAATAATAATGGTAAGGTGACTTCTCATCTTCTTTCCCTCATCGTTGGTGATCGAACAGAATCCAAGTGTGGCACTGTTAGGACATGTTATTAGAAACTTGTTTAACCTTTGTCTGAATTGTTTTTGGGGGGTTTTCAACTTTCTGACTTGGTGTCAGTGTATATGTTAACATTTCAGGAGATGGCATCGGTGATTCATTATTAGTACTCATTGCTGGCTGCTCGATGCAAGTAAGCACCTAATTGCTTTGGTGAAAGGCAACTTATAAATCAATAAAAAATAAATTAAGCATAAAATACTGATTTCTCTGACTCTTTAGAGTTGGCAGCTATAGCCGTCTCATACCCAATGATTTGCTAAGAGGCTCCTAAATCCCACTGAATCAGGTATCCTCATATTACATAGGATTTTTTTCCCTTGGACTATTCACCTTTATAACTGTTTCTTCATTAAAAGTGTGAGGGAAAGGAAAATGTTTTTGAACACAATATTTTGCTCATCTTTTTAATAAGTAGAGGGTCTCTACTGATGCAGTACATTTTAGTTACTGTATGGTTTCTTACATGTGTGTTTTAGCCCTATTTGCTATGTAAGACACTTACTTTTTTTTTTTCAGTTCAAACATATTTTTTTCTTGTCTGTTTATATGATTTGACATTCATTTTGAGCGGTTTCACTAATGTTAAGGAACTCAACTCCACCAAAAAAATCAGAGTTACAATAGATGTACCATTTCAGAAGACAGGTAACAAATTCACTAAAAAAGTTACATGACTAAAAGGCTCAGAAAATATTATTTGCTTTAGTACTAAACTTTTCCTAATGTTAAAATATTCATTTCCTTCTCAGTTTAAGCAGCATTATTCCGCTGGTTCCATATTTATTAATTTTAAACCAACTTCTCTTTTCTGTTTCCATTTTAAGAACTTACTGGTGCTTTCAGTTTATTGAGAATTTTACTTTTGAAATAGGATCCCTATGCAAAGCTAAAAATGTACATGAAAATCCAGGGTTGTTTCCACACATTTACATTTTCCATGTCTATTTGATAAAGATGGAAAGGTTTCTAGTCCAGGAATATCAGCTTTGGTTAATATAAACAATAAGGCATTCACACAACCTGGTTTTCCAGTCACCAGTGAGAATTTCACAACTTCTACCAAGCACTTAGATTGATCACTATTAGTTGTAAACCAATAGTTCCAGTTCAGTGCCTCAGAAGACTTACAGTGCAATTGTCCCACAGAGTACTCTATGCATACAGTTTTCTTGAATAAACAACTTGTGTATCCATCTAATCACTTAAATTACTTCTACACAACATTTTAGGAAGATGACCCCAAACTCGTGTGTGTTTTCCTATTGATACAATTACTGTATGTAAGTCTCAAAGTATGAAAGCCATGTCGGAGGAAGTGGCTCAAAAGGCTGATATGTGATTAACACTTAGGCTAGAGATTCACAACATGGAGGTTGTAACCAGGTTTCAAGAGGCTACAATTACTCACTCCCTTCTGTCTAAAGCTACGCCTACACTATGAGGTAGGGCTGTGATTCTCCTATTCTTGTACACATACGCACGCTAGCTCGCACTGAACAGAGTGTAGCCACAGCAGCATGGGTAGCAGCAGTAGAGGCATGGTTGAGCCATGCCAAGTACATACCCATAAGCTTCAGGCAAGTTGTATGTGGCACAGCTAAACCATGCCTCTGCTACTGCTACTCATGCTACAGCAGTTACGCTGCTATTTATACTCCCAATAGCTCGATGACAACTCACGTGAGTCACACCCTTAGCTCATACCGTATATGTAGCCTAAATAGGAGGTGGATGGATCCCAAAACTTGTGTCTATTGCACCATGGGTTGTCAGTCTGGAAAAGAAGAAAACCCTTGCCTCAGGCCATTCTGTATACCCTCACTGAAAGTTTATAACTTGGCTGTTTAATATACACGTGTTACCACTGCTTGACACTGTGTGACTATTTTGCACTCCATCGTTCACAATTTTCAAATCAAGACTGAATGTTTTTTCTAACAGATCTGCTCTAGGAATTATTTTGGACAAGTTCTGCGGTCCGTGTTATACAGGTTAGACTAGATCTGGGGTCGGCAACCTCTGGCACGCGGCTCGCCAGGGTAAGCACCCTGGCGGGCCGGGCCAGTTTGTTTACCTGCCGCGGCGGCAGGTTCGGCCGATCGCGGCTCCCACTGGCCGCGGTTCGCCGCTCCGGGCCAACGGGGGCGACGGGAAGCCGCGGCCAGCACATCCCTCGCCCGCGCCGCTTCCCGCTGCCGCCGTTGGCCTGGGACGGCGAACCGCGGCCAGTGGGAGCCGCGGTCGGCCGAACCTGCCGACGCGGCAGGTAAACAAACTGGCCCGGCCCGCCAGGGCGCTTACCCTGGCGAGCCGCGTGCCAGAGGTTGCCGACCCCTGGACTAGATGATCACAATGGTCCCTTCAGGCCTTGGAATCTGTTTGCCTCTGTGCACAGACAGCGATATTTTCAGACTTGGGTGCTTAAAGGCAAGCACCTAACCAATTTTTAGGAGCGCTGAGTACTCAGAACTCACACTGAAGAATCTGTTGCTGTTCAGTACTGAATAATCTAGTGATGTCACAACAAACCTAAATTTGGCTTTAAATACCTACCATTAGGTACTTACATCTGAATATTTTGACCAGAGTGCATTCAAATATATAAAAGTATCTACAGAGGAGAGCATGAGGTCTCTCCTAAAGCACAACTTGACTAATAAAACACTGGTAAACCATGTTTTATTTCATTATCTTTGGCTTCTTACAACCAGCATTTCCATTAGAGTATCTATGAAATGTAATTATATAATTACTACTGGAAAATGGATGTACTCAGTAGTCATGGGACTTGGTCCTCAATACTCAGTACAACATTGATACACACAGAGGATTTGAACAGTGGCTTAGAGACTAGACTGTGGCTAAAATAGCCAATTAAAATATGGCAACATCATCTAAAATTCTTCTGAATGACCATTTTCTTTTTCATCAGACCTTTGATAGGTGGTAAGATTTATTTGGCACTTTTTGGCCCAACTGAAGATTGAATAACCTGGCTGAATGGCATTAGATGATGGCTGAAACAGATGCATCAAGGAGAAGCTAGTATCCTATATCTGGATATTGTCTGTTCAATTATGTTTGCAAAACAAGAACAATTCTCATACCAAGGTTACACAGAATATTACAAAAACAACGAGGAGAACTTGTGGCACCTTAGAGACGGTCACTATAAAAACTAATTTCCCCATGCTAATTTCCCCCTACTGTTACTCACACCTTCTTGTCAACTGTTTGAAATGAGCCACCCTGATTACCACTACAAAAGTGATTTTTCCTCCTATTGATAATAGCCCACTTTAATTGAATTGTCTCGTTAGCACTTGGTAAGGCAACTCCCATCCTTTCATGTACTGTTATATATATCTTCCTACTGTATTTTCCACTCCATGCATCTGATGAAGTGGGTTTTAGCCCATGAAAGCTTATGCCCGAATAAATTTGTTAGTCTCTAAGGTGCCAGAAGTACTCCTCGTTGTTTTTGCTGATTAGACTAACACGGCTACCACTCTACAATATCACAGAAGTTCTTAACTTGCCAAAAGCTGAAAATACAGAATTAAGAGATATTCATCCTTTGTGTCTACACACTGTTCCACATTGTGCCCACATACCACGTGAGCTGTTACAGCACAGCAGCATGAGGTAGGTTAAAACATCATCTCATACTTAACTCTGGCAGGCCCTTTGTCATTGAACAATTTAAAAGAAAGAGAAACTTAAAATATGCAAAAAAATCTGTACTGTGTCCCCAACTCAAGAAAGAACTTCAGCACTTGCTTAACTTTAAACAAGTGCCATTGACTTCAGTGGGTCTTAAACATAGGCTTAAGTGCTGCCCTGAATCGGAATGCTTGTCTGAATCCAGTCCTTAGTTTTTAATACAACATAATACACTACAGCTGAGGACATGTCTATACTACCACTTATGTCAGCAAAACTTATGTCGCTCAGGGGTGTGAATGTTCCATCCACTGAGCAACATAAGTTACAACAGCATAAGTGGTAGTGTGCACAGTGCTATGTCGGTGGGAGAGCTTCTCCCGCCTGTATAATTACTGCCACTCGTTGGGGGTGGTTTAATTATGCCGACGGGAGAGCAGCTACACGAGAGATCTTACAGTGGCACATCTGTGCCGCTGTAAGCTATCTTGTGTAGACATACCCTAAGAAAGGGAGAAATTAATACACATACTGAGGAAGAAGAATAGACATTAAGCTAAGCAGACAGAAAAACCTGAATAACGGACAAGGAACAGAATGGAAAATGCAATGGAAAATGCAAATGAAGAATGAAAAGAATACATCAAAATGAAGAAATAAGGGAAAGAAGGTTGGGTCAAGAGGGAGATGATAATCAGAAAACAAAGAGAAAAACTTATGAGAAAGCCAAAAAACAGTGTAAAGAATAACCACCATGACATTAGCTTTATTTGTGTTTATTTTTGTTTTACACTTTATTTTCAATTATACAACAAATTACATTAATAATTGCATAGTATAGTAATATAACTTTATAACATTTCTGAATACCTGCCAAACTGCAGAAGGGAAATATTTAGAAAGATCATTTCCTAAACACAAAAGCACTGCTATAACACAGAATTATTACCAAATTATTTATACATCCATAGATTCCAAGGACCTTTGCAATTTTCAGGTCCGACCTCCTACATAACACAGGCCATAGAACTTCCTCAAAATAATTCCTAGAGCATATCTTTTAGAAAAACATCCAATCCTGATTTAAAAAATCATCAGTGATGAAGAATCCACAATGACCCTTGGTAAATTGTTCCAGTGGTTAATTACTCTCACTGTTAAAAATATACACCTTATTTCCAATCTGAATTTGTCCAGCTTCAACTTCCAGCCATTGAAGGTTGCTATACTTTTCTCTGCTAAACTGAAGAGCCAATTCTTAAATATTTGTTCCCTATGTAGGTACTTATAGATTGAAATAAAGTCACCCCATAACCTTCTCTTTCTTAAACTAAATAGACTGAGCTCGAGTCTTTCACTATAAAGCAGGTTTTTTAATCCTTTAATCATTCTCATGGCTCTTTCTGAACCCTCTCCAACAAGATACTTCTATTGTGGAAATGCATATGCTAGCATGTCTTCTATACTGCTTATGTTTAGAGAACTAATTATATATACACCGCTACCTCGATATAACACGACCCGATATAACATGAATTCGGATATAACGCGGTAAAGCAGTGCTCCGGGGGGCGGGGCTGCGCAGTCCGGTGGATCAAAGCAAGTTCAATATAATGCGGTTTCACCTATAACGCGGTAAGATTTTTTGGTTCCCGAGGACAGCGTTATATCGAGGTAGAGGTGTATACATAAGTAGTTCTCTAAACATATGCAGTTCTCTAAACATATATATACTTATACACACACACACACAGTAGCATCTTGGGCATTTTAGGCTTGTTTCCATTCAAAATGCCTTCTCTGCCTCTTCCAAAAAAAAATAAAAATTTGCACCAATCACTTAGGAATTAATTTGTGACACAAGTCACTTTTTTAATTTTAGAAGTAATGTCTCCAAAATACCAGATACAGTGGATACTGAAAAAGTCTATACAAATTACCATTAACTATAGAATGTTCATTTCCCATCTGTAAAATGTATGTTGAAACATAACATGTCAACTTTTTTAGCAAATAAATTATTCTTCAAATTTTATTTACAAAATGTAAAACAAATCCATGGAGCTGTCTTCAAATTATGTATATACATAACACACATAGAAACCATTATGCAATATACATATAAATTCTACAATGTTGGAGACACAAAGGGCTTTGTTTTCTTTGTGGGGGGGAACATGTAATGGACTGGGACAATAAGACTCTAAAGCAGTAGGTGATGAAACTGCTGCACAGGTCTGCCTACTACAGAGCCATGATCTGCGCTCTGCGCTGTGTAACCCAGAAGCCTATGACTATTTCATTAGTGTACAAAAGTGTTTTGCCATGCAAATAAAAAAACATGACATAGCTCTTAACTTGAAGAGCTCAAAACCAAAGAGTAAGAGTAACAAGCAAATGAAGGGATGGGGTGAGGAAGAGCTGAGGCAAGTAAATAAGTTTACACGACTGTCATTTAGATTTTTACTCATTGTGAGGGTTCCATAAATTTATGTTCTAAAATACAAGGAACAACTCACTTCCTGTGTGTGACAGAGAATAAGAAGAGGATGACATTCTATTGAAAGAGGATCCACACCTCAGGAGCCAGTGGCTGGTGTATAAATTCACCCACCAGTGTCAACATTAACATGTCCAGGCCCAACACAACAGGACCAATAGCCCAATGCACCTGCACATGCAATTCACAATCTCAGGCCCCTCACTCAGATTATCTTCCACAGCATTCAAGCCTTGAAGTTACCTGAACATTCTGTTTTGTGGTTGTTACACTGGAATTTTAAAGAACACCAGTCCAGATTCTCAGCCATTCCCTGGCCACTTTACATTGGCCCACCAATCTGTCAGCCCTAGACGGTACAGAATTCCCTCTATATAAGGGATCCTGGGCCACTGTAATTGCTGCTCCTCTACCACGCTCATCACGGTTCCAACATCGGCAATTTGCCTAGGGGACACTCTTCATCCCTCAGTGATCTGTGACTGCCAGAATGGCCTTGGAGGTCATTGACAGCCAACATAAAGTAGCCCTGAGGCTGTTCTACATTGTGCCAAGGACCAACCCATGACAGGGCAAACCCCAGGATCTGAGGGCATAAGAGCTGCTTAAAGACCCCCTTCTCATGCCGCTCCCTCCAAAACTGCGCCAACCGCACTTGGATGCAGTCCAGACTCTGGCACATCATGCTGATAGATCCTTGAGAATCAGCTGTCAATGTTCAATCACAATATACATCAAGAGACAGAATACCAGATACTGGATTTGTTTCCCAATTTAACAGCTGGGTGGCCAAAATTGTAGTGCTGACACAGCAAGTATAGACTACACTTTACAAGCACAAATTATTTGTAACACTTTCACTTACACTAAATCCCCAATACACTGCTTAAATCCACCACACAAAATGGTGGAAAGTACGTCTACACTGAAAATACAGTGATTAACTCCTGATTGTTTCAAGGGAGCTGCTATAGTATGTGCTGTGAATGTGTATTAATACAGATTTAAACACCTTGGATCCATAATACTATATACACACTAAAAAACCCTTAAGGAGATTAACAATTGTAAATTTGAAGATGCCACATTTTGAACAGTAATATCCACTTTAAGTAGAAAAGACATGCAATTTTTAATTTTAAAAAAGGCCACTTTTAAATGATTAAAAAGTAAAAAAACCCACCCCAAGTAGTAAACTCTTGGGCTGAGATTGTATATGCCAAGCATCTGCCTGGAACAGTGTAGGCATGTGCCTGCTGCTTCAGTGAAAATACAGGTTAACAATGGGGAAGAGCTTAGAAGCCATCATACAGTGCAGCACAACAGGTGTCACTGTAATGATATCTATTCCTGTTTCCCGTAGAAACAGATTTCTGTTGTAAATATTCAAGAAGTTAAAGCAAATGGGGGATGGAAAATCAGTTAAAGAATAGAAAACCCTCCCAATTTAAAACAGGATTACTTTGTACAACATAGTTCTTCCAAAACTGCTAATCTGCTTGTTTCTATATAAACTCTCTCACCTACAGTATCAATATTCTCTCTACATTATTCTCCCCCCATGCAGTACAAATGACCTTGAAAGGTCATGACTCAGAGTCCTCCGTATTCTGTTCCCCTCCCAGGATGTGATGCAGAATGGAGGTTGCATACTTCAGTCTTCTTACTGTTCCCAAATCCCAACCCAGTTATGTAAATGACTCCTTGATGCCACTCAGACAGAGACACTCGAGCCCTAAGGTTGGGTTTAGTCTCTTTTCTCATGAAAGAAATGAAACGATGTTGCCTACAAAACATCCTGGACGACATCCAGTGTACTCTGCAAAACAGTCACGGCGCTTGGGCAGCGCTTACCAAACGCTTCTCCTTTTTTTCTTCTTTTTTTTTTTGCTACACTTTGCAGATAAAAGATCATCAAATCTAGGGCCGATCGATTTACTTTGGGAAGATGTTTAAATGTTGCACTATAGCGCCCGGGGGAGACATCGATGTAATACTTTTTTAAAACAAAAGGAGATAGAGCCGCTGCTCCAGCGTTATGTAATCCGCAGCCATCCGGAAGCGAGTGGCAGGGCTCAGCCTGGACTTGCTGCTATGCTGCTCCGGGCAATATACTGTCACTGTTTCAAAGGAAAATGGCGATGTAAAGGCTCAGGTGCCCGGATCCCGAGCTCTCCTGGAATGATTTCAGCACAACTGGTAACACCGTCATGGGGCGGGCGACTGCAAGAGGAGCCAAGCCAGCCGCTGATTGTCAAGGGAAGCAGCTTGCTTGCCTCGTTCTCTGCGGTGGCAGATCCCTTCTGCTCCCATATTGGGGAGGAGGTTACCTGGTCCTAGGTAAAGCCCCAGGGCACCCCACTACTCCAGGGGGAGGGAAGAAGGATGCTTCTTCAGCAGAGATATGACGCACAGAGGAATCCGCAACGACTGGCCGCGGATCACGTACACACTGGAGGCGGGGAGCGAGCGAGGAGAGACTGGTCCATGCAAACTAGCATTCTCGTGCGCACTATGGAAAGGAGGGGGGCAGAGACTGGTGGAGGGGGAGACAGGACAGGTCCCCCCGCACCCCAAACACACACCTATCAAGGGGAAGGGGAGTGAGGCTTTCTCCTTACACATTCATTGAGGGAAGTGGGGGAAAACTAGTCCCCGCTCCTCCAAACCCTTACGCACCCAGAGGGGTCTCTCTTCTCACAAGTCCCTCCACCCACAAGCGCATTTGCAGGAGCCATACTTCTCTCTTCACCCCCACGCACGTGAAAGACTGGCGGGGAGGCCCGGTCCCCATCCCCAATGCAAAGGACAACACAGATTGTCCCCTGCCCCACGCTGCTAAAATACTCCCGATCTGCAGCGAAACTGGCAGCTACTGGATTAAACTTCTCTCCAACGCACTCCCGGAGCTGCGGGAAAACTAATGTCACCGCCGAGGAGGAGGCTACGGGGAATGATGGCAGCGTTGCACATTAACAAGATAATTCTCCTTCTGGCTATGGGGATCGAGAGCCTTTTTTGTTAAATACTGCCCCGCATTACCCATCTAGAATCTGCGCCTTGAGCAACCCAAGATAGAACTGTTAATAACAGACGCAAATTAATTCGTGGAGACAAGGGGGAGGGGGCCTGAGAAGGGATTTTATGACTAGGTTAGTAAATTTCAATCAATTCTCCTGTTCCCTGGTCGCCCTTTGATTCAATGTCTGTAGGTCCTTGGTCTCTAAGCCCCAACATTAAACCCCTGCTACTCTTGTTTGGAAGGACTCCGTGTAGGTTTAGCGATCGAAGGGGGCTAAGGATGTCTGCAGTTTAGTAATCTTCGGCCGGTGTGAGCTACCTAAACCTTGTCACGAATGAGAAACTACTCCTCGTGAGTCGTGCCAAAGAAGTGAAAGGCGGATGGGGTGAGGGCGGGCACTGCCCCAGCGGCAGACAGCTCCCCTGCTCCCATGTGCAATGCAGCAAGTCTCCTACCACCACTTTCCCCACCCCCCTCACATTTGGGCACTAACTAGCCCTTTCTCCATCCTCCCCGCTCCCTGCCATCCCCTGAAAGGGGAAGACGTCTTGGGGATAAAGTTACTGGAGCTTTCGGTTCCCTGCCCTCCAGAAGGCAGGCTCAGAAGAAGTCACACGTTTGAAAATGTGATGAGGAAGGGAGGGAGGATGAATGGAGGCTGCTTGTTGCCGCCCTGTCTATCTAGGCACGTTTGCAGCCCAGACACAGAAGTGAGGCAAAAGGACGATTTATTTTTACGTTGATCTCAAAGCAGTCCGAGATCAGTGGAACTGCGGGGAAACAGGCACTCTCCGCCGGCCCTCCCTGCCAGCAAACCAGCCCCCTTTAGCCCACGTCCAGTGCCCCCCATCTGCCCACCTCAATGCCCGCCGTGCCCCGACCCAACGTGTTCCTGCCCCTGCCCTCGTGTGCATGCCGCCTGCCCAGCCACTAGATACCCACTGCCCCCCAGTGTCCATGCACCTCGCGCCCATGCCCACATGAGCATCCTGCCCGTCTCCGAACTACCCCTGCCCGCTGCACCCCTCATCCGTATTGCCCCCTACCTTCCCCCCAAAATGTACCCGTATGACATGCACCCCCACACACACACACACTCGTACTGCCCCCTCCCACATATCCATGCTGCCCAATACATCCAACAGCCATCTCATAGTCCCCTCCCTCCCCCATAGCTGCATCACCTTGCGCATCCCCGCCGCTGGTCAGCACCCCGATGGCTTTCCCTGCGCCCGAGAGATTCTCGAAGAACTTCTTATCCGCCGGCTGGTCCGCCATGGTGCTGGGAGGGGAGGGAGCGAGCTGCCGGCCGGCTGCGCGGCTCCCCTGCCCGGCTGGGGGATGGAGGGAGCGAGGTCCCTGGGCGGCGCCGGAGTGAGTCCCTGGCAGCCCTGGGGACGGAACCCGGAACAGAAACGCTACGGCATCAAATACGTGGGGGAAAAGCACGAGAAGCGCAGCCTTCACATCCCACCCCAGCCGCCGCCGCTGCTGCTACTGCTCCGGCTCCAGCCTCCTCCGCTCCGGCCTTCCCGTGCCTCTCCCCACCCCGTGCAGCTCTGCCCAGAGCAACCCAGCCGGCCCCTCTCTGCGCGGCGCTGGTGCGGCTCCACCCTCTGAAGGGCAGGGCGAGAAGCCAATGAGAGCAAGCGCGCCGCCCAAGGCGCTCGGCAGCCTGCAGCGGGCGGGGGAGCGGGCTGGGATGCCGCAGCCTGGGTAAGGGGCGAGGACGGCGGCAGGTGGGGATGGCGCAGGGGCGGGAGGCAGTGATGGAAGAGTCCCGCAGGTGGGGAAGGTGGGAGAGGCTCGAATGGGTGGGAAAGAGGGGGAGGAGTGCAAAGGCGGCCCCCTCCTTTCCTTTCCCCTGTCAACGTGCTAGAGCAAGAGGGAGGGGGCAGAGGAAGCGGCTAGTTTCCTGGCAGAGCCGCGGGAGGAGGGAACTGCACAGTGAGGTTCCTTCCCCCAGCTCCCCCTGCTGGAGGCCAGCGCTTTTCTGCCTGCAGGTGCTGGGAGGAAAGTAGACTGGGCCTGTCTGGGGACCCTGGGGTATCTGTTCCCTGTCGTCGTCCTGCATGGCCTGGCAGTAAAAGGATGGGCAGTACACGGGTGCAGGAACAATTTGTATAGTGGGGGTGCTGAGAGCCATTGAACCAAACTAAACCCTGTGTATGATGGAAACCACTTCAAGCCAGGGGGTGGGGCAGCACCCCCAGCACCGCTAGTTCCAGCACCGAGGGGCAGTACCCCTGAAAGCAGGCTCGCACATAATACCATCATCTCTCTTCGACCTAGCTCTGTCCTGCTCTGGTTACACTAGGCACCCAGGCCATTCCCTGCAACCCTAAAAGCTGCTGGTCTCTATAAGCAAGCAAGCATTGCCTGTCATTCCATTAGAGATGGGGAGTGAGGGGAAATCTCCCTCTTTAGAGGCTCCAGTTTTGTCTTTTGTTTTGTTTTGTTGGTTTTTTTGTTCAAGCTCTCTCTGAAAATGTTTTGCGCTAATTATTAAGGCACTGTCATTGTCTAGAAGATGTTATTCCTCTGCCAAAAAGTATTGTAAAGATCTATTGGAGTATAATTTATTGGTATTATAGTAGCCCCTAGAGGTCCCAACTGAGATCAGGGTCCCATTTTGCTAGGTGCTGCGCACACACAGCAAGAGGCAGTTCTTGCTATTTAAACAGACAAAGGGTGAGTCAAAGGAAGTTTTGTCACAGTTATGGACACGGGGAACTGAAAAATATCTATTTAGAGCACCCTCTCTTTTTCCCTTTTTGTTGTTAGGTCAGGAGAATGAGAGTTAAAAAAACCTGTTTCGGTAATCTCCACATTGAATATTTGGGGTATGATTTTGTCATTTGTTTTCATTCTCTTGTGAATAGATACTTTCTGGATGCATATGTATTGAATAATTGATCCATAATTCTTTTAAAAAAATAATTATCACAATTCCCCTATGGAGCAGAGTAGTATAATTATCCTGATCACAGAGACAGATTAAGGCCCAGACCCTGCAAACTTTTATTTATATGCTTTTATGTACATGAATTGTCCCATATTCAACAGGACAATTTATGTGTGTGGAGCTCAGCCTCTGTGAGAGTGTTTGCAGGATGAGGGCCTGAGTGACTCGACAAAATTATGCAGCAAGTCAGAAACAGAATTCAAATGCTAACTCTCAATCCTATGCTTTAATCACTATTAAAATTATTGTTTTTATTCAACATTTATACACATCTTAAATTTGGTGCTTTATAAACACAGACCCTGATCCTACAGACTTTTACATATATGAGTAGCTATACTCAAGTAGGTAGTCCCAATGAGTTCAGTGAAACTATTCACATGAGTAGAATTACTCACGTACGCTGGTGTTTGTAAGTATTCTAATCCTACAAATACTGATGCCAGTAGCGGCGCCAGCTTTGCCGGCGCCCTAGGTGGCGGAAGGTCCCGCCCCCGAAATCCCGCCCCCAACAGCGGCGGCGGAAGGTCCCGTCCCCAAATTTCTACGGGCGGCGGGGGTGCAGGCGCCCCCAAAATAGCAGCGCCCTAGGCAACCGCCTAGGTCGCCTAATGGGAGTGCCGGCCCTGACTGATGCACATTAACTAGGAAACTCGTGCAAAATGAATCATGTGTGAAAGTGAATACACTTCTCTGCACCAAAGAGCTAACAGGCCCAGTTCCACAAACCCTTACCTATGTAAGTAGTTACACAATATTTAATTCTGTTTAAAAATATTTGGATTGAGGGCCTTGGAGTTAAGTAATTCAAAGGCTTGCAATCCAAATATTTTGTGTATATTGTCTTAATGGGCCTGATCCAACACCCAGTATCCTCAGCTGGTATAAACAGTCATAGTTCCATTGAAGTCAGCAGCATTATGACAATTTATACCAGCTGGGGAGCTTCCCCTATGAATCTTTCCACTGACTCCAGTGCCTTTGGATTAGGCGCCTAATGTTTGTTTTGTGTGTGTTTCTTGTTTTATTTAGGGCATTTTTAGGCAAGTCCTGCAAACTATGAGGCTGAAAATAGATTTCTGTCTACCTTCATCATAAATCCTGTATACACTTGGTAATCAGAGGTTGTTTCCCAGAAAGCAGTGGTTTTTCGGATTGTCCTGTAAGGTACATAATAGAATTTATCTCCTAACTGGTGGTAGGATTTTTTTGTCTTCTCTTAAATTCAGAAACAGCTGCTCATCTCATTGGTTTCATTATTTGTTATTGTTATTCTTTGTCTTTAACTTCTCATTAGGGAAGCATTTTACTTTGTTGATAGCATCAGGACATTAAAACAAAGTTGACAGTAGTGATAATAAATAAATTAAGGATGTGGCACTGTTTGTGCCCGAGGCTGCCTTGACACGCTTTTAGACTTTCAAGAAACTCAGTCTCCAGTAATCTCTCTTTATTCCTGACATAATATTGAAGACGGCTTCAGATGGCTATCTTGTTTAACTTTAAGGGATATTATCTCAAGTGGATCTGGATACACATGCATAATATATAGTAATATTCATACATTCACACTGAGAAAAGAGACCCTTTTTGTGATCTGTACGCTCATAACTGTAAAGGGATTCTGTGAAGTAAAAAAGGAACTCTCTCACATGGCTCTTAAACCAACTAATTCACTAGGTCTTACAATTGTTCCTCATCAAAGTACTTGCAATACTTAAGGATTCTAAACTGATCCTTACTATAATAGAATATGATTTGTATATTGGCCAATCCTCAGTTTACTGTACAACTCACACTTAAACACGCTGTCCTCCAACTACAGGAACAGTAGTTCATTATTATGTGTATCGTGCCATAGATATCCACAACACTTTACGATATGAAGTTCTCTACCAAAGCAAAGTTTCTGCTATGGAAAGAAAAAGCCACTGAAGTACAGGGCAATAAAAATCAAACCAGGACAAGCAGAGAATGGTGTATGAGATGGACTGAATCACAGAAGAGAGGAGTTTAAAAAAATGAGGAGAGGGTAGTTATGAGGCTGTTCAGGTGTATGGATCAGCATGAAAGAGGGCATGAGCAAAGGCAAGAAAAGGAGCAATCTGGATATAATTGCAAGGCAGCTGGTGAAACAAGACTACCGTTGGGAGATCTCCTAATCTATCTCCATTAACAAAGAAACAAAAAAAACCCACTATTGGTGATTCACTCCTCTGTGTCAGCAACTCTTGTCAGGCCTGACATACTCACTACACCTAAAACACTGTTGTAAGGATATATACCCAAAAGATGGCATGTAATATATAAATGGAAAACTAGTAACTCACTGAGCATTAATATGCTTGTGTGATGTATGTACAGGGTGTGTACCAAGAGTTATAAATGTGCTAGAATTATGTTATTAAAATGTGTTTGGCAAGTGCTGCATCAGCACAGTCTGCCTTGGACAGAGGAATGTATATTTGCTTGTCTGACCAGCCTAGTCAGCAGGCAGAGACAATGAAGGTACATTTACATAAAAGGTAAATAACGACATCAAACTAGGAAGTGGGGGAGATAGCCTCTTAACTAAAAAGACAGAGGGCCTGAACCTCAAATGATAAGCAATTGAATCAACTGATTGTATGCAATATTACTGTATTATAAAAGTGTATTGAGTAAGGTCTTTTAGGAAAGTCTGGGACACCCTGGTGACTAATATCATTGAGAAATGTATGCATTAACACCGTGATGAATTGTGGATACTCAGAGATACTATGCTTTAATGTCTGTGACCAAGCAAAGGGAGAAACAGGTTTTCTCCCAGATAGGAGGGAAGGCAGCTATCTACCAGTCTCCAATGTAAATTAACCAGTGTGGACTCAAAACAATGGAAACTCCATCTACATACAAATCAGCATGAGGATGGAGACTGCACCCCCAGGAAGACTTCCTGCATCTTGAAGCAGGGTTGATGAACTTGGGAAATACAGCATGGCATCTACACCCCAGCAGGAGAGAGAAGCTCTGTGTCTGGGCTTACCTTTCAAAGAACATACTTTAAAGGTTTATTGGACTATAAAAAGAAAGGGGAGAGAACCCCATAGTTGTCCATCACTTGGGAGATTCAAGGGGCTGTAGCTCTTGAAATTACAGAATGTTGGGTCCTTCAACCAAGGGACTGAAGTCTCTGAGAATAATTTAGGCAAGAAACTTGCTTAGGCAAAGAATGTAATTTGCTGAAATTAAGTTTTAGTTTTAGAAGCATATTTTCACTTTTGTTTACTTATACTTGGTATCACTTAAACCTATGACTTTTTGTTTAATAAATGTGTTCTACTTTTTCTATAAACCAGTTCCGTGCTGTGACTGAAATAAATCTGTTTGTCAAACCCCACTTAAACTAATTAGCTGCAGCGAGTTATCTTAAGTGCCTATACACAAATGCAAGAAGCCTGGGAAACAAGCAGGGAGAACTGGAAGTCCTGGCACAGTCAAGGAACTATGATGTGATTGGAATAACAGAGACTTGGTGGGATAACTCACATGACTGGAGTACTGTCATGGATGGATATAAACTGTTCAGGAAGGACAGGCAGGGCAGAAAAGGTGGGGGAGTTGCATTGTATGTAAGAGAGCAGTATGACTGCTCAGAGCTCCAGTATGAAACTGCAGAAAAACCTGAGAGTCTGTGGATTAAGTTTAGAAGTGTGAGCAACAAGGGTGATGTCATGGTGGGAGTCTGCTATAGACCACCAGACCAGGGGGATGAGGTGGATGAGGCTTTATTCAGGCAACTAACAGAAGTTACTAGATCACAGGCCCTGGTTCTCATGGGGGACTTCAATCACCCCCAATATCTGCTGGGAGAGCAATACAGCAGTTCACAGACAATCCAGGAAGTTTTTGGAAAGTGTAGGGGACAATTTCTTGGTGCAAGTGCTGGAGGAACCAACTAGGGGCAGAGCTCTTCTTGACCAGCTGCTCACAAACAGGGAAGAATTAGTAGGGGAAGCAAAAGTGGATGGGAACCTGGGAGGCCGTGACCATGAGATGGTCGAGTTCAGGATCCTGACACAAGGAAGAAAGGAGAGCAGCAGAATACAGACCCTGGACTTCAGAAAAGCAGACTTTTACTCCCTCATGGAACTGATGGGCAGGATCCCCTGGGAGAACAACATGACGGGGAAAGGAGTCCAGGAGAGCTGGCTGTATTTTAAAGAATCCTTATTGAGGTTGCAGGAACAAACCATCCCGATGTGTAGAAAGAATAGTAAATACGGCAGGTGACCACCTTGGCTTAACAGTGAAATCCTTGCTGATCTTAAACACAAAAAAGAAGCTTACAAGAAGTGGAAGCCTGGACAAATGACCACGGAGGAGTATAAAAAAATTGCTCATGCGCCACCAAAAATGTTATGCTCATATAAAGCACACGGGATCTTTATAGAGGAAGGCAAATACGCAGCATTTATTGAAAATACAACAGTTAGCATATGCTTTTCAGTCACACACACACACACACACACATAGAGTCCTGCCAGTGATGTTTATAGTTACCAGTCTGTTGTAGCTCGAGTCAATCTAATGGCCAGTTATATTGAGCACGAGTGTGGAGTTGGGCTCTTGTCGGTCGCGATCCGATGCTCCGAGGCCTTGCAGGACTGAACTCAGAGTTCCATGGCAAAACACCCCAGCTTTATAGTTGTAAATTCTCATTTGAGTCCATGCATTTTGCCATGTCATCCTGTAATCATTAGTCCTTAAGTGGTGCTATCATTTGATGGTTATTGTCCGGCTTCCCATCGTTATCTCCTATTTGTTGTCTCGCCTTCGGAGGTGCCTGACTCACCTCTAAGGTCGTCAATGCTGCTAACATGTTTAGCATCGGATACAATGGATGTTTTCTGATTGTCTCCTGGTCTTTCCAAGTCTTTCACTTTTTCTTGACCATCTGGACTATCTGTTACAGAAACCTTCAAAGGTATACAGACAGCAGTATTGTGTATTCAGCAGAATACATTGTAAATCAAGCCTTGCTAAATCTTATAACTAAAACAATTCACATTGGGACTTCAGGCCCTCAATATTCCTCTAATCTCCTTAACATAGATACAATACAAGATCCTTTCTCTTACTTACTAAAACTTTAAAACAAAGACATGTATATTTCACTAGAGTGCCTAATTTGTAATACATATAGGAAACCATAGTAGACATTATAACTTATCCTAAAACAAAAGGGTGACCATAATCAGTCATAAGGATTGTTCTGGTCTGTCATTCCTTTCTGCTATTCAAAAAGGGTGGCTGACAGGATGAAATCAAATCATACATTAATTCTCATAGTACATTATAAAATCCAGCTCCTACACTCAGGCATGCAGGAGTGAAATCAGGAAGGCCAAATCACAGTTGGAGTTGCAGCTAGCAAGGGATGTTAAGTGTAACAAGAAGGGTTTCTACAGATATGTTAGCAACAAGAAGGCCAGGGAAAGTGTGGGCCCCTTACTGAATGGGCAAGGCAACCTAGTGACAGAGGATGTGGAAAAAGCTAATGTACTCAATGCTTTTTTTGCCTCTGTCTTCACGAACAAGGTCAGCTCCCAGACTACTGCACTGGGCAGCACAGCATGGGGAGGAGGTGACCAGCCCTCTGTGGAGAAAGAAGTGGTTCAGGACTATTTAGAAAAGCTGGATGAGCACAAGTCCATGGGTCCAGATGCACTGCATCCGAGGGTGCTAAAGGAGTTGGCTGATGTGATTGCAGAGCCATTGGCCATTATCTTTGAAAACTCATGGCGATCAGGGGAGGTCCTGGATGACTGGAAAAAGGCTAATGTAGTGCCCATCTTTAAAAAAGGGAAGAAGGAGGATCCGGGGAACTACAGGCCAGTCAGGCTCACCTCAGTCCCTGGAAAAATCATGGAGCAGGTCCTCAAGGAATCAATTTTGAAGCACTTCGAGGAGAAGAAAGTGATCAGGAACAGTCAGCATGGATTCAACAAGGGCAAGTCATGCCTGACTAACCTAATTGCCTTCTATGATGAGATAATTGGCTCTGTGGATGAGAGGAAAGCAGTGGATGTGTTATTCCTTGACTTTAGCAAAGCTTTTGATACGGTCTCCCACAGTATTCTTGCCAGCAAGTTAAAGAAGTATGGGCTGGATTAATGGACTATAAGGTGGATAGAAATCTGGCTAGATCGTCGGGCTCAACGGGTAGTGATCAATGGCTTCATATCTAGTTGGCAGCCGGTATCAAGCGGAGTGCCCCAAGGGTCGGTCCTGGGGCCGGTTTTGTTCAATATCTTCATTAATGATCTGGAGGATGGCATGGATTGCACTCTCAGCAAATTTGCAGATGACACTAAACTGGGAGGAGTGGTAGATTCGCTGGAGGGATAGGATACAGAGGGACCTAGACAAATTAGAGGATTGGGCCAAAAGAAATCTAATGAGGTTCAACAAGGATAAGTGCAGAGTTCTGCACTTAGGACGGAAGAATCCCATGCACTGCTACAGGCTAGGGACCGAGTGGCTAGGCAGCAGTTCTGCAGAAAAGGACCTGGGGGTTACTGTGGACGAGAAGCTGGATATGAGTCAACACTGTGCCCTTGTTGCCAAGAAGGCTAATGGCATTTTAGGCTGTATAAGTAGGAGCATTGCTAGCAGATTGAGGGACGTGATCATTCCCCTCTATTCGGCATTGATGAGGCCTCATCTGGAGTACTGTGTCCAGTTTTGGTCCCCACACTGCAAGAAGGATGTGGAAAAATTGGAAAGAGTCCAGCGGAGGGCAACAAAAATGATTAGGGGGCTGGAGCACATGACTTATGAGGAGAGGCTGAGGGAACTGGGATTGTTTAGTCTGCAGAAGAAAAGAATGAGGGGTTCCAAAGAAGATGGATCTAGACTGTTCTCAGTGGTACCAGATGACAGAACAAGGAATAATGGTCTCAAGTTGCAGTGGGGGAGGTTTAGGTTGGATATTAGGAAAAAACTTTTTCACTAGGAGTGTGGTGAAGCACTGGAATGGGTTACCTAGAGAGGTGGTGGAATCTCCTTCCTTAGAGGTTTTTAAGGCCCGGCTTGACAAAGCTCTGGCTGGGATGATTTAGTTGGGGATTGGTCCTGCTTTGAACAGGGGGTTGGACTAGATGACCTCCTGAGGTCCCTTCCAACTCTGATATTCTATGATTCTATGATTTAAAGGAGCAAGAAACTTAACTTCTGTGAGTGTTCCAGGAAAGGGCTGGATACTACAGAGACAGACGGTTTGGGGGAAATTTGGAACTGGGGGTGTTGGGGTCACTCTGCAAAAAGTAACTGGGCGGTGGAAGCAAGGGTGTGACCTGCATGCTTGTAAGGCTGGCTGTTGGTGTCAGGACTGTGAGCCACAGCAGCATACCATTTAAGGCACACAGAGTTGCAGGGCAGGTGGTGACCAGGGCCGGCGCAACCCATTAGGCGACCTAGGCGGTCGCCTAGGTCGCTGCTATTTTGGGGGCACCCGCGCCCCGGCCATCCATTCAATTTTGGGGGCGGGACCTTCCGCCGCTGCTGTTGGGGGCGGCATTTCGGGGGCGGGACCTTCCGCCGCCTAGGGCGCCGGAAGAGCTGGCACCGCTACTGGTGGTGACACAGGCCCACACTGGTCTGGGTTGCATCCCAAAACGTGACACACTACCAACTGTGCTCATGCCTCATCTATCCTAAAGCATGTTGCATTACTCTCGCTCCATCCTTTCCCTCTTTGTTTCACCCACCTATTAAATCTTGTCATAAGCTAATATTGTCACCTCTTTGGAGCAGGGACTATTTTACTGTAGGTCACCTAACACAATGGCACCTCTATTTTCTCGGGCCTCCTAGGCATTACCTTAATACAAATATGTAATATGGATAGAAGCTTCTGCAGGGTCTAGGAGTATTGCTGGATGTATAAGTTAAGGGTGAGGGATTTGCTTTAGGAGATGAGATGCAGGCAAAGCCAGAAGAATGGCATGCTGTGAAGATGAGGAGTAGAGGCTTGATTTTGATGTGGAAAAAGATGTGAAGTTGATACTAAGGTTACGTCTACATTACCCGCCTGGATCGGCGGGTAGCAATCGATATATCGGGGATCGATATATCGTGTCTCGTCTGGACGCGATATATCAATCCCCGAACGCGCTCCCATAGATTCCGGAACTCCACCAGGGCGAGCGGCGGTAGCGGAGTCGACAGGGGAGCCGCGGCTGTCGATCCCGCACCGTGAGGACGGGAGGTAAGTCGAAATAAGATACTTCGACTTCAGCTACACTATTCCTGTAGCTGAAGTTGCGTATCTTATATCGACACCCCCCCCAGTGTGGACCAGGCCTAAGACTGAAGTAAGGCAGACTTGTGATCAGAATAGTGAAGAGCTTTTTACTAATTACCCGAACAATATTTCCTAATGTATTTGTTCTCGTTATTAAGAGGAGACCAGCAATGAATACAGCCTGGACCAGAAATTTTCCTGCCACACCTAACAGAGGCATACATAACCAAACAGGCAAAAGAAGAGAGAGTTTTATTTTAAATAATCAAACTATTAGTCTACATTCTTCCCCCATATTCATATCAGACATAGAGAAGTCATTTTTCCCTATTAAGATTTAATTAATTTCCAGTGACAATGACATTCCTGTCTTTAACAAATAGAAGCAGAATGGCATCATCACTCAGTGTATCCGGTTTGTCATCGGGCCAGTATAGCCTCATTTTAAAGATGGGTGACAACAGTACTTAATAGCATAACAAGGTTAAAATATTTGCCCAGTCAGCAGCATGGTGGTCAGAGTGGATAAATGCCTACTAGAAAGAGATGAGAAAGTATATTATTTTCAGCTAGAGAAGATGATGTAAAAAGGTCACCCTGAAGGCTCATTCCCCACAAAAGGAAAATCAGATACTGAACATCAGTCATTACTCCTTCTTGAATCCTGATTGTAGCAATAATTAATTTATTCCCATGGAGGTACTATTTGTTTCTTCATACTCATTATTTGGGGATTTATCCAACTCTTCTCTATGGACTTAACCCAATTCCCATTAAGTCAATGGAAAGACTTTAATGTGAGTTGAATCAGGTTTTATATGACACCAAAACCACAAATAATTTGTTTAATTAACTTAATCTTTAAGTTTACTTGACTTCTATTATTTTACATAAAAAGAAGAAAACACTGGATGGGGCAATATTTGTTCTATGCATTATTCCTCCCTCCCCCCCACCTAAAGCCTTTTTTTTTTTTCAAAAAGTTTGAACTTGAGCCAAAATAAGGAATTGGTAAATGAATTCCCAGCCACCGTAGGCTTAGCAGGAAAACTGTGTAATTTTAGAAGCAGGATGATTGTTTCAGCTCTTACCCAGTTCACACCCTGACACAGTACTTATCTAGCATAAAGACATCTATGTCACGGAGTGTGGGGGAGTCAGGGCTCTGCACCCCTCGTCCTGGGATTCACCGTGACTCTCAGCCAGCCAGTAAAACAGAAGGTTTATTGAGATGACAGGAACACAGTCCAAAACAGGTCTTGCCGGTACAGACAACAGGATCCCCTTTAGTTAGGTCCACGGCCCCGCTGGGAAGCCCAAGCCCCATCAGGGCTCCCCTCTTCATTTTCCAGCCAGCTTCCAAAACTGAAAACCCCTTCCAGGCCTCTCCTTTCTCCCTTCCCCCCGGCTCCTCCCCCAGCCTTTGTCCTTTGTCCAGATTCCCGGTCAGAGGTGTTACCTGGCCTCCAACTCCTCTCCTGGGTTCTCATGTTACATGCTCAGGTATCCTCCCTTCCCCAATGCAGGCAGTCCCAGCCAAGCTCCCCTGCAACCTTCCCCCTCAGTATTCAAAGAACACAACAAAACATTCTCACTTCGTCACATCTCTCCCCCCTTCGAGACCGAACTGAGCAGGGTCACTTCAGCCAGTGACCTGGGGAAGTTCGAACCTAGCAACGTTCCTATGGATGCCCCATCATCTCTCCCATTCCTTGGTGAGAATTACACCAGGCCCTTCCAGTTTTCTGTCCCGCTTTAGGTCGGGTCTGCTCGATGGCACTCGTAGTCCGCATGTGGGGAGGCTTATGCGGCCCGTGCCCTTTTTCCACCCCCATACCCCTGGGGTTCAGACTGGGATGGGGTCTTCTCCCAGCGTTCCAGTCTGGAGGACTATGATTCGGGCTCCCTTGGTGAAGAGCCCCCCTTTTGACCCTGGCCACCCCCTGGAAAGGCTCCTCTAGGCTGGGCAAGGGTCCCAAAGCTGGTTTCCCCTTGTTCCGGGCCTTCCTCACCCTCTGACAGGGGTCACAGGATCGGCAATACTGTCAGACCGTAACAAAGACCCCAGGCCAATAAAAGTTCTGTAGCAGCCTCTGCTGGGTACGCCAGATTCCCTGGTGCCCTGAGAGGGGGGTGTCAT
Source organism: Platysternon megacephalum (assembly GCA_003942145.1). Taxonomy (NCBI): domain Eukaryota; kingdom Metazoa; phylum Chordata; order Testudines; family Platysternidae; genus Platysternon; species Platysternon megacephalum. Next base: position 13,725,415 of record QXTE01000026.1, read on the forward strand.
GGGCCCAGTACAGCAGCTGGCGGCGATACTTCCGGGGTACCACCAGCTGCCTCCTGACTCCCCCTGACTCCATTTCCCCGGGGGGAGCCCATTCTCGGTACAGGAACCCCTTGTCCCACAGGAACCTTTTCCGGCATCCTCTCCCCATGGTCTGTACCGCACTGAGGTTGGCCAGGTCCCTTATCTTCCGCAAGGAGGGATCTTTCTGAAACTCGGCCTGGAACTCAGCGGCTGGGACAGGGATGGGGACCTGCTCTCTCCCGCTGGCTGGGTCCGAGGCTGCAGCCTCTCTGAGTCGTGTCCCTGGGCGCCCCTTCCCCACCGGTTTAGGGTCCTGCACCTCGGGCAAGGTACCCTCCCCAAGGTCAGGGCGCAGTGCCCCTCGCTGGCTCTGACTATGGGTCATGACCAGGGCACCCTGGGGGTTACTTGGCCAGTCCTCCAGGTCCCCCCCATCAACACCTCAGTGGGCAGATGGCGGTGCACCCCCACATCCTTGGGGCCCTCCTTGGACCCCCATTTGAGGTGTACCCTCGCCACGGGCACCTTGAATGGGGTCCCGCCCACCCCCGTCAGAATCAGGTAGGTGTCGGGCACCACCCGATCTGGGGCCACCACCTCAGGCCGGGCCAGTGTCACCTCTGCGCCCGTGTCCCAGTATCCATTGACCTTCCTCCCATCCACCTCCAGGGGAACAAGGCACTCTCTCCGGAGGGACAGCCCCGCGCCCACCCTGTAAACCAAGAACCCTGAGTCTGGAGCATCCAGCCCTCCAGAGGAGCGGGCCTGGGGTCCTCCTCCCTCCTTAGCCGGTGGTACGCTGCCAGCCCCCCTTGCCTGGGAGCACTGCCCCTCATCCGGCTGGGTTTCTACCCAGTCAACCCTCTGTGGGTTGGGTCTGCTCAGTCTGTCCCTGAGCCTGGGGCACTGGGCCCGTATGTGGCCTCTTTGGCCACAGTAATAGCAGCCCATGTCCCGTGGGTCCTCTCGAGCGGGTCGGATGGACCGGACACCAGGTGTTCCCCTTTGGTGGGGGTTCTCCATATTTCCCCGCTGGGAGGTTTCGTGGTGACTCTCTCTCTGCATTGTGGTGGGCCTACTCTTCTGGGACTCCTCTCTGTTATCCCCTGCCCGACTGTTCACAAACTCGTCGGCCAGCTGCCCTGCGTGCTGCGGGTTCTCTGGCTTTTTGTCCACCAACCACAGCCTTAGGTCGGAGGGGCACTGGTCATACAGGTGCTCCAGTACGAATAGGTCAAGCAGGTCCTCTTTAGCTTGGGCCCCAGCTGTCCACTTGCGGGCGTACCCCTGCATCCGGTTGACCAGTTGTAGGTAGGTGACCTCAGGGGTTTTGTGCTCACTCCAGAACCTTTTCCGGTACATCTCGGGGGGCAGCCCAAACTCGCGGAGCAGGGCCCTTTTGAACAGTTCATAGTCCCCTGTCTCCGCCCCTTTAGTCAGCTGTACACCTCCACAGCTGGGGGGTCGAGTAAAGGGGTGAGAAACTGGAGCCTGTCTGCAGGGTCAACCCTGTGCATCTCACAGGCATTCTCAAAGGCCGTCAGGAAGCTATCCATGTCCTCCTGCTCCTTACGCTGGGCCAGGACGTGCTTATCAAAGCTCCTTGCAGTCTTGGGTCCCCCCTCACTCACCGCAGCCGGTGCCCCGCTGCTCCTCAGCCTGGCCAGCTCCAACTCATGCTGACGCTGTTTCTCCTTCTCCTCCCGCTCATGCTGACGCTGTTTCTCCCGCTGTTTCTCCTCATGCTGATGCTGTTTCTCCTGGTCTTTCCGTTCCTGCTGCCTCACCTCGAGCTCTCTTAGTCTCATCTCCCTGTTGTATTCCAGCTGCCTCCGCTCCAGGGATGGGGAGCTCCGCCGGGACGATCCCCTGCTGGCCACTGGGGTCAGGGTGCCCTCGGTATTTGCTGGGCTTCCCCCAACCCCTCCCCCAGGCATGGGTAGGCAGGGTCTCGGGATGTCCTCGGCAGCAGGCTGACCCCTCCCAGCCAGGTCAGGCCCCAGGGCCCACGCTGCATCCGCCGGGCGGTGTCCCTCAGGGACAGGGATCGGCTCATCCAAGCGATCCGTCTCCTCCAGCTGGGCAATTAGCTGTTCCTTGGTGGACCTCCCAATGCACAGCCCCCTCTGCCTGCACAGATCCACCAGGTCGCTCTTAAGGCGTTTAGCATACATCTTCCGGCTGGCCCCTCACAGGCCTGGGTGCTCACCGCTCCCCACAGTTTCCAGGGGGACCCCTAGTGTGCCAGCCCTTCTCGAGGTCAGCGCCTCTCTGCCAGGGTCGAGCTGCAGACTCCTCCGCCCCTGGGACCGCTCGCTGCAATCCCCTGGGGGACCCTGTTACTGCAAAAGTCCTTCTCACTGGTCACACGCTCCCAGGGGTTAATCGCTCCTGAAACCGTCCCTTGCTGACTCTTCAGCACGCCTGGTCCCCGTCAATCCCCCTTCGTTTTACTGCTCCCCAGTCACTTACTGCGGGAAGCGCCGTCCACGGGGTGCAGTAGATCCCACCTCTGCCACCAGTTGTCACGGAGTGTGGGGGAGTCAGGGCTCTGCACCCCTCTTCCTGAGATTCACCGTGACTCTCAGCCAGCCAGTAAAACAGAAGGTTTATTGAGATGACAGGAACACAGTCCAAAACAGGTCTTGCCGGTACAGACAACAGGATCCCCTTTAGTTAGGTCCATCTGGGGGCCCCAGGGAGGCCACGGCCCCGCTGGGAAGCCCAAGCCCCGTCAGGGCTCCCCTCTTCATTTTCCAGCCAGCTTCCAAAACTGAAAAACCCCTTCCAGGCCTCTCCTTTCTCCCTTCCCCCCGGCTCCTCCCCCAGCCTTTGGCCTTTGTCCAGATTCCCGGTCAGAGGTGTTACCTGGCCTCCAACTCCTCTCCTGGGTTCTCCTGTTACATGCTCAGGTATCCTCCCTTCCCCAATGCAGGCAGTCCCAGCCAAGCTCCCCTGCAACCTTCCCCCTCAGTATTCAAATAACACAACAAAACATTCTCACTTCGTCACAATCTATAAATAGTTAAATGCAAAAAACTATTAATGCTGCTTGTATGATTGAGAGGTATGTCAACTTACTATTGCAGAGGAGTATCTGTCTTATCTTAAAAGACTTACCAGTGTTTTCTTAACTGTGGTAATCTGGCTCATTATATGGTGCTGTCTCCTTTCCACTGTTTTGAGGGGCTAAATTGCATTGAGACATTTACAAATACAAGACATATTTTCCTAACATTGTTTTTCATGTGAACAACTACTATAGTTGTTACAGGGATGTTATATGAGCATGAATGGGAGGATAGGTGGTCCATGCAAACTTAAATGGGAAGATCAGGGATCCCTGAGACAATCTCTGCATTTAGAGAATTGTTCACATTATGAAAGCGTTTGAGAATCCATGGCTTATACTTCTTTTAATTTGGACATACTCATATGCACACTTTCATGTGTGTATATTTGGATACCTGTATTCAATACTGTCAAATCAGTGAGAAAAACATGCAGCATGCACACAATATGTTAATTTCATTTATTTATTTGTCAGCTTTTGTTAAACTTAACAAATCACATTTCTAAGCACAGGGCACACATCACATTAAGGAAAACATACCTGAGTCATTTGACTGTTTTGGGGACAACCACTCACAAAACAAACAAAACACGGGAGGGAATAAACTTTTTTTTAAATAGAAAAGTACAGTCTTGAGCTTATATCGCTCAGTAGTGGCTAAATGCTCCCCCCTCCCCCCCCCCCGCAAACAAATTCATAACTAGGCTGAGAACCGCCAAGAGAAATCCCAGACCAAGGAGTATTTTTTTGCAGAAAGAGATAAGCTGCTGAATACACAGGGCTTAGAATGAAAGAGCCATCCCAGTCATACATTTATCATCAATTGCACCAAGTTACATAGAGGCTTTAGAACAGATAAGGCTGCCCAAGCTAGTTTACAAGAGGAAATGTTGCATTTATCATATAGTTAATGAATTACACTAATTAGTTTGAGTACGCTAGGGGTGGAGTACACAAGGAGCCTTTATTTCCTCTTCCAGTGAACTTCCATAGTGAGCCATTAGCTGGTGTTAACAGGTCAACTCCCACTGCTGGAATCAGTAGCAACCCCAAGACATGTGTGTCTGGGTGGGGCTTTACATCCACAGCCTGCCCTAAAGGGAGTGCCGGGCAGGCTACACCTATTACACAGGTTCTGCAAGGTGTACTTCCTCATATACATTATGCCTTTCAGTGTCCTGCTGGAGTGCTGCATTTCCTCCCACTTCCCAGCACAACTCGGTCTCTCAAGAGACATAAGTGAGTCCTAGATCTCCAAGAGAACTTTGACCCCTCATGTGACCTGCTAATATGTGGCCATATTAGGAGGCTTTTACCTTGGGACACCATAGAGTTTGGGTGACCAATGCCTGTGAGAGCAGTATAAACTGCAAGTATATCTGATTCATGCTCATGGAACAGATAATGGATGTATCTTGTGCTCATTGAAATAAACACATTGTGAACCAGTGGAGTAATTTTGCCTACAAAACTAGGGAGAGAAGACAAATCTCCTCCCCTGCAATATCATAGGTCCTCATCTCCATGACGTTCCCAGCAATATAAGTTCCTTCTCCACAAGCTCCACATATTCCCCCATCTTCATCCCTCTTCTCTCTGCTTCTTTTAGATCCAGCTCCCATTCTCCATTCCCCTGTTTCTTCAACCCTCTTGTCTGCCTCTTCTTTTAGATCTCCATCATCTCTGCCTCCCCCTCTCCAAATTGCCCCTCTCAGCATCTCCCTCTACATCATCTCCCCATAGTACCTAATTCCCCCTCCTCTGGATTCTGTATCTGTATCCTGGGTCCCCATCCCTAAGGTCTCCTTTTTTATTTACTCCAGCTCTCAAAGATGCCTCTCAACACAATAGTTCTGTCTGTGATTTTCCTTCCCCAAAGGTCCCTCTTTACCTGTGTCTCTGCCTGAATTTATGAGCCCTCTCTCATCTCCTCCTGTAACTTTCCCATCCCTAGTATCCTCAAAACCCAAGCTGACCACTGTGCCTGCCTCCCCAAGATTCCCCTCTCTCCTACCAGATTCCTTCCCTTTAGCCCTCAATGCCCCCCAAGGGTCCTTCCTCCTGTTCTTCTCCCCTACCTAGCCCCTTTCTCTCTCACACACACATCTCCGCTGTTTTACTCAAGTCTCCCTTTACTGTCCATTCACACCAAAAAATGCCTCTCCTAAGGTTCTTATTCCCCCTACCTTTCTCTGAAGGGAGTGGGTTTGGGTGGGAGGCAGGTAGCTGGAACTTCTACCCAGGTGGCTCAGTTCTCCTATCCAAAGTGGTGGTGAGGGGAGTCGAACAGTAGCATCCTGCCTGACTAGAATGGTGGTAGAGTAGCCCCTATTGCATGGGCAGCACGTATAAGCAGAGGGGAGGCCAAGCCTCCCCAAAAAAGGCTGGCCATGCAGAGGGAAAATGACGTAGATGTGGTGTGGGTCATCCTTCCGGAGGCGTGTCAGTCAGCCGCTGCCTTTGGCAGAGAGGAGTGAGTGGCAGGTGTGGGGATCCCGGGGGAGGTGGCAGAGAGGAGCAAGTGGTGGGTGGGGATACCTCGGGGGAAGGGGTTGGAAAGGAACAAGCAGTGGGTGGGCAGGGCCTCGGGGGAGAGGGTGGGAAGAGGCAGAGCGAGGGCTAAACCTGGGGGGAAGAGAACATAAGAACATAAGAACATAAGAAAAGCCGTACTGGGTCAGACCAAAGGTCCATCTAGCCCAGTATCTGTCTACCGACAGTGGCCAATACCAGGTGCCCCAGAGGGAGTGAACCTAACAGGCGATGATCAAGTGATCTCTCTCCTGCCATCCATCTCCATCCTCTGATGAACAGAGGCTAGGGACACCATTCTTACCCATCCTGTCTAATAGCCATTTATGGACTTAGCCACCATGAATTTATCCAGTCCCCTTTTAAACATTGTTATAGTCCTAGCCTTCACAACCTCCTCAGGTAAGGAGTTCCACAAGTTGACTGTGCGCTGCGTGAAGAAGAACTTCCTTTTATTTGTTTTAAACCTGCTGCCTATTAATTTCATTTGGTGACCCCTAGTTCTTGTATTATGGGAATAAGTAAATAACTTTTCCTTATCCACTTTCTCAACATCACTCATGATTTTATATACCTCTATCATGTCCCCCCTTAGTCTTCTCTTTTCCAAGCCGAAGAGTCCCAGCCTCTCTAATCTCTCCTCGTATGGGACCCTCTCTAAACCCCTAATCATTTTAGTTGCCCTTTTCTGAACCTTTTCTAGTGCTAGAATATCCTTTTTGAGGTGAGGAGACCACATCTGTACACAGTATTCGAGATGTGGGCGTACCATGGATTTATATAAGGGCAATAATATATTCTCTGTCTTATTCTCTATCCCCTTTTTAATGATTCCTAACATCCTGTTTGCTTTTTTGACCGCCTCTGCACACTGCGTGGACATCTTTAGAGAACTATCCACAATGACGCCAAGATCTTTTTCCTGACTCGTTGTAGCTAAATTAGCCCCCATCATGTTGTATGTATAGTTGGGGTTATTTTTTCCAATGTGCATTACTTTACATTTATCCACATTAAATTTCATTTGCCATTTTGTTGCCCAATCACTTAGTTTTGTGAGATCTTTTTGAAGTTCTTCACAATCTGCTTTGGTCTTAACTATCTTGAGTAGTTTAGTATCATCTGCAAACTTTGCCACCTCACTGTTTACCCCTTTCTCCAGATCATTTATGAATAAATTGAATAGGATTGGTCCTAGGACTGACCCTTGGGGAACACCACTAGTTACCTCTCTCCATTCTGAGAATTTACCATTAATTCCTACCCTTTGTTCCCTGTCCTTTAACCAGTTCTCAATCCATGAAAGGACCTTCCCTTTTATCCCATGACAGCTTAATTTACGTAGGAGCCTTTGGTGAGGGACCTTGTCAAAGGCTTTCTGGAAATCTAAGTACACTATGTCCACCGGATCCCCCTTGTCCACATGTTTGTTGACCCCTTCAAAGAACTCTAATAGATTAGTAAGACACGATTTCCCTTTACAGAAACCATGTTGACTCTTGCTCAAGAGTTTATGTTTTTCTATGTGTCTGACAATTTTATTCTTTACTATTGTTTCAACTAATTTGCCCGGTACCGACGTTAGACTTACCGGTCTGTAATTGCCGGGATCACCCCTAGAGCCCTTTTTAAATATTGGCGTTACATTAGCTAACTTCCAGTCATTGGGTACCGAAGCCGATTTAAAGGACAGGTTACAAACCTTAGTTAATAGTTCCGCAACTTCACATTTGAGTTCTTTCAGAACTCTTGGGTGAATGCCATCTGGTCCCGGTGACTTGTTAATGTTGAGTTTATCAATTAATTCCAAAACCTCCTCTAGTGACACTTCAATCTGTGACAGTTCCTCAGATTTGTCACCTACAAAAGCCAGCTCAGGTTGGGGAATCTCCCTAACATCCTCAGCCGTGAAGACTGAAGCAAAGAATCCATTTAGTTTCTCCGCAATGACTTTATCATCTTTAAGCGCTCCTTTTGTATTTTGATCATCAAGGGGCCCCACTGGTTGTTTAGCAGGCTTCCTGCTTCTGATGTACTTAAAAAACATTTTGTTATTACCTTTGGAGTTTTTGGCTAGCCGTTCTTCAAACTCCTCTTTGGCTTTTCTTATTACACTCTTGCACTTAAGTTGGCAGTGTTTGTGCTCCTTTCTATTTGCCTCACTAGGATTTGACTTCCACTTTTTAAAGGAAGTCTTTTTATCTCTCACTGCTTCTTTTACATGGTTGTTAAGCCACGGTGGCTCTTTTTTAGTTCTTTTACTGTTTTTCTTAATTTGGGGTATACATTGAAGTTGGGCCTCTATTATGGTGTCTTTAAAAAGGGCCCATGCAACTTGCAGGGATTTCACTTTAGTCACTGTACCTTTTAACTTTTGTCTAACTAACCCCCTCATTTTTGTATAGTTCCCCCTTTTGAAATTAAATGCCACAGTGTTGGGCAGTTGAGGTGTTCTTCCCACCACAGGGATGTTGAATGCTATTGTATTATGGTCACTATTTCCAAGCGGTCCTGCTATAGTTACCTCTTGGACCAGCTCCTGCGCTCCACTCAGGATTAAATCTAGAGTTGCCTCTCCCCTTGTGGGTTCCCGTACCAGCTGCTCCATGAAGCAGTCATTTAAAGTATCGAGAAATTTTATCTCTGCATTTCGTCCTGAAGTGAAATGTTCCCAGTCAATATGGGGATAATTGAAATCCCCCACTATTATTGGGTTCTTAATTTTGATAGCCTCTCTAATTTCCCTTAGCATTTCATCATCACTATTACTGTCCTGGTCAGGTGGTCGATAATAGATCCCTAATGTTATATTTTTACTAGAGCATGAAATTTCTATCCATAGAGACTCTATGGAACATGTGGATTCGCTTAAGATTTTTACTTCATTTGAATCTACACTTTCTTTCACATAAAGTGCCACTCCTCCCCCCGCACGGCCTGTTCTGTCCTTCCGATATATTTTGTACCCCGGAATGATTGTGTCCCACTGATTGCTCTCAGTCCACCAGGTTTCTGTGATGCCTATTATATCTATATCCTCCTTTATCACAAGGCACTCTAGTTCACCCATCTTATTATTTAGACTTCTGGAAGAGGAAGGGCCTCAGGGGTGGGGTGCACGGTCCAGGTGCCTGTGTCCACCACACACACTTCTAGGTTCCTTCCGGCGCTTGCGTGTGAGTCTCCCCAAACAGAGGACTCACTCACCTCCTATGCACTATTGGTAGGAGGTTGAAGTGAGACAACTTGTGAGGCCAGCTTTGGGAGAAGGATAGTTGGCTGAGCTCAGCTGCTCAAAGCAGCAGCCTTAGCCTGCTCCTTACCACCTTAGCCAGTCAAAAGGATGGGATGAGGGATGGAAAGAAAATACATTGTTGCCCTTCCCCATATCATGCCTATATATCAAGCTCATTCTTCTACCAAGTTAGGAGTTATGCCCCATTTCCTTAGAGGCAAGAAAGAAGGGAGAACAAAGCACCCTAAAGAAAAATATAATAGAAGTTAGAAAAACTTACCTACTAGAAAAGAGGAAGATTCAGTAGTCACAAAATAGATGTTCTTAGCCTGTAGTTGACAATCTTTGCCAAATTTAACGGCTCAGCTCATCCACTCAGAGGGCATGCTGGAAAAAAATTCCTATAAAAGGGCAGTATAGCAGCATTAGCTAGAAGGAGTGGAGGGGTGGGCTTTTTAAAGGAAAGGGCCCTTTAATTTTTGTTTCTTGAGAGATATTTAATTTAATTGAATAAAGTTGTTTTATTTTCTTAGAGTTACAAAATCTTAGTCTTCCTTTGACCTAATTTTTGGTATTCTGAGTCTCATCTTAAAAGGAAAGCAGCTCCCTTTCCACATTTATGAGTCTTGTAGTTATAGAAAAATTCTTCACCTTAAAAATATGTATCCTGTAATTCAGATTTGAATAAATGGAAGGTATTGTAGATAAAATAATCTGGTCAAATATAATTAAATCCAGGGCTGACCCTAGACCAAATGGTGCCCCAGGCAAGAAGCATCTTCGGTGCCCCCCTCTCCATTTGTTAAACTGTAAATCTGTAAATCTGTATTTATTCATGCGCTATATAAACAAATAAAAAAAATTGTTTCCTCCAAGCTTACAGAAACTTTAATTTTAAGAATAACTGAAACGTACTAACATCAAGAAATTGAACTGTGCACCAACATTGGGTGGACCAGTATTAAATAGTGTTACAGTAGGTGACAGCCTTAGATTGTTAACCCTAGTTCTTTAGTTCAAAAGGTTGCTTTTCTGGCCTTTACCCTCACAAACTGAAGGACAGCGTCAGAGAGATCCAAAGACTGGCCAATGGCATTTTCAAGTGATAAAATAGCAAGTAACGTCAGTCTCTCGTCAGCCATGGCTGATCAAAAATACGTTTTAATGAGCCTGAGATTTGAAAAGCTGCACTTACCACTCACGACTGTGACTGGCAGCATGAGCAGAATCCTCAAAGCTATCCACACATTAGGAAAACCCTTCAGCTCTGCATCATGAACTTGGCATGGAAAGTGCATCCCGTGTTGCAAAATGTGACTTATGTTGTCCAATTTATCATTGACGTCCAAACATTCTCCATGTGTCAGCATCCAGCGAAGGTCCGTACAATTGTTCAAGAGTGTTTTCCTGTCCAACGGCAGCTTACTAAGGTCATACAACCTCCCCTCCAGGACTTTTTGTGGTGCTTCACTTGTCCAAACCTTTCTTTGGTGGACACTCAAGCAGTGTCAACAAGTGAGCAAAAAAGCTCCCTCTTGAATTTTTCTTCCAAGCTTCCTATCACCTCATCTCTCCCCTCATAACCAAACTGTCTCTTCTTCCGATGAATATGAGGTTCCTTGAAGACAGGCTCAACTCCTAAGTTTTCTTCCATTTCTTTGGTAGCAGTGATGGCATCTTCAAATCAGTTGCCTCTGTAGGCCACAACGAAATCAAGGCAGCTTCTCATCAAAGTAGTAGCAGTCACAATGTCCATTGACTGAGTTTGTAATGCCTTCCTTACAACGTTTCCTTGGAAAAAGATATCATGCCAAACCACAAATGAGACCAGAAATTTGAAGTCAGTGATCTGGTTTGCCAAGCTTTGTGTCTCGTGTCGGATTCTGGCCTCGGCTTTACTCGACTGCGCCAGTTCCATCAGGGCGTCGTAAACCTCAGTCACTTGGTACCTCACTGGCCTTGGACTGTCAACGTGGCTTTCCCAGTGAGTGTCACTTAGCGGCTTCACAGTCAGATTTGTAATGTTGTCTGTGAGAATCATCCACCTGATAGTTGAGGCTGAAAACAGGATGTATGTCCTTTGCAGTACTTCGGAGGGAGATAATGAATCTAAAGAAGATTCTGCTGCATCTGACACAACCAGGCTGAGGAAATGGCAACCACAAGGCACCAAGAAATCTCCTGGATTCAGCGCAAGGATCCTTGCCTGGATGCCACTGTTTCTTTCCTTCGTGTTCACACTGTTGTCATAGCCTTGGTCGTGGCAGTCCTGAAGCTTTATTTTATTCTCATTCAAAACGTTCATAAACAGTTCTGTTAGGCCTTTTCCAGTAGAGTCGTCCATAGACCAGAAACGGATAAAGTGTTCCTTTACTTGGATACAGTCATCCTCGTTGTTAACAAAACTTACTGTAAATGACATCTTTTCACTGTGACTAATGTCAGGAGTACAATTCATTATTATGGTGTAGTACTTCGATTTGCCGAGCTGCCTCAATATGTTATCAAGCACCTTCCTTGCCATAAGGTCAATCAATTCATTTTTAATTGTTTTGCTGCAGTAATTGTCCATAGCTTCTTTACGAACTATTTGACGTAGGTCCTCACGCATGACATCATTAAATATGTCCTCTATTAGTCACTACTTACACTCTTCAAGTCTTAAAACACAAGTCAACTTTCACAATTACACAATAAAACAAGGTTCACAATATCGCAACTGGGCTCTCACTTCACTTTGTTCTTATATCTCACTGGCTGACTGGCAACACCCCGCCCCTTATATATCCATGAGGGCCTGGCTGAAAATATTCTAGGAGGTTCAAGGAAAATGTAGTTCTCAGAAAGTCTGGAAGGTTCCAAAAGATTCTACAAAGGTCCAGAACATTCTAGGAGGTTAGTGAAAAATGAATCCACATATGGAATTCCTGAAACATTTTACTTCAAACATTTTATTTTCCCTTTTGTTGCTAACAAGAAAAACAGCACCCTGAGCCCGGCGTTCCCCAAGCCCAGCACCCCAGGCATTCACCTGGGTTGCCTGCCCCTAAATCCAGCCCTGATTAAAATCCTTTTAGCAACTGTAGAGTCAATTTTCTCTTGCTAATACAAGCTTTTATCATTACCTACAAATCTGGCATTGGTCATTTCTATCTATAGAGATCTGCACAATGCACCCTTAACTAATGGGATCATATTCCTTAAGCTAAAAGTACCTGATGCAGGTGAAGTTATTACTTAGACTTAGAATACAATTATAGTTGTAATGGATTTTAAAAAGATGGAACTACAAGAAATATACGAAGAACATATCTAGGAACTTCTATGGTATTGGGAGAAAGGGAGAATTCTTGAACATTATTATGAAACATAACAAATAGAAACTTTAGAGTACAACTTCTTGATTTGTGATCTTTATTGGACCCTCCAAAAATCTGAAACAAACATCAGAGTTAAACAAATGCTTAAAGTGTAATGAAGAAAATGCTGACTTAATACACATGATATGAAGTTATGGAAAAATCTGTGAATGAACGGTTGACACATTATAAAAATTCTCCACTGGATCCCCCTGAATATGGATCTTACATCTTTTCACAAACAAATTCTGTGCATTCTTTTTTTCTTTGGCAATTTTAAGGACTTAATGTTTTAATGGATTATTTTTAATGCTATTTTTAATGCTATTAAGTATCATATGGCAATAAAAACTCAAAAATGTTTCAATGGTCAACTAACAGATTTTAGAAGTTTCACAGTGTGCCATCAGTGAAGAACTGTTTGTAGACTGAGGAAACAGTAAGACATTAAAAACATGGAATCCTTGGCTAGATAGAATGGTATAAAATACATTATTCCTTTACTTGTATTCCCCATGGCCCTAATCCATTGAAGGATTTTATCACTATAATCCTTATAAATGTGGGGGGCATAAGAGTGTACCATTATCTACCCGTAAATATTATTTAACATTTATATTGTGGTAGCACACGGCAAACATTTAAGCATGTATTTATTTTTACTCGTATGGATCACCCCATTTTATTCATGAAAATATTGAATGCAGTTAAGCAAATATATAAATAATTGCAGGATCTGTCTCTCTGCTTGTAAAATGGAAGACCTGCAATATATGGCATGAGTTTCTGATACTCCTTCTATACTCACTTCATTAAAGAAATGATTTAAATGTTTTAAAAAGCACACAGAACATGTTAATGCTATATGTTAAATAGAAAACTCCTCAACTCACAGGAGTACATTATTCAGGGTAATTTCCTGCTTTGCTGGATTGTAGCGGGATTCAGTTTCCCAAGTAATTCTACATGGGTCTGAACAGAAGGAAAACAAATGACCAATGTTGGGAAAAAATAATTACTGAGCACGATGTTCAGAATTAACAAATGGGAAGTCTTTGTAGTCTGCAAATAATTTATGGAGGAGCACTAAGAGCAAAAGAGAGTTGTCCTTTTACATGATGCATGAATCTAGGAAAGGACTGTTTGGCAGTAAAATAACTGAGTGGGTGTTAAACAGGGTTGGTGTTTGTGTTTTAGCAACCAGCGTGAGAACACAGAGAGAGAGACTACAAGACTATTTAAAAAAAATCAATTGATTATTAGTATATATAATGGATTAGTATATATAATGTTCATGTTATGTATTATTCAAAACAGTGACAACGGGGCAATAATAGTAAGAGATTCCTCAAAAAATAGTTCCTAAGATTGTAGTATGTCATGGGTAATAAACAGAAACAAGGACTCTTCCCCCGAGAAAAGTGCAAATCTTTTATTGTTGTCCCATAGCAAGTTAGTATTTGTTTTATGTCCTTTTTAACAAATCTTGTTCTTCTCCCTGGGCTATCCCAGCTATTTTTCTTTTCCCCTCCTTTCTTCCCTAGCTCCTTCACTTCTGCCACTTCCGTCCAACTTCTGTCTCTCTTCTCCACCTTCTTCCTCTTCCTCAGCTTCCTAGCACTGAGGTAACATTCCTTAGCCTCTCCTTCCTGAATGTCAGGGAGAAGTTCACTGTCTTTCACTTTACTGATATCGCTGTGAGCAGGAAAGTTAAAAGTGGAAGCCAGAGATGTTTTGTAAATGGGCATCAGCCTGCTTCCCTTGCTTATTTGGCTGCTGCAAGGGTCAGTGCTATAGGACCATAAGCATCAGAGTGTAGCTGGTGACAGAAAGTCAAGGAGGGCTTTCAGTTCTGGCACTGAGCACTGGAGTTTAAATGGCCAATACAGTTGTTCATCATTTGCAAGAAACCAGGTTGGATACCGACATGGATGACATGGTCTATTTCACTCTTGTTGAGGGAAGCAGTACAAAATGTATTTTGACACGATTGTTAAAAAAACAAACAAAGAAACAAAGAAAACTCCACAGTGGGTCTATGTGCAAGTAAAGAAATTCAAACCTAAGCTTAATCAGTTTTTTAAAAAGTGGTTTCTGATGGTGAAGCTTGTACTCAGATACAGTTGATCATGTTTTGCATCTGTCTTATCCAAGGTCTTTCCATAAAAATAGTCCAGACTCCCAAATTAAGCTAACTCTGAGAAGTATAAATAAAATAAGATGGCCAAATGCCAAAAGGCCTACATTAAGAAAATATTTTGGCAGGCATAATTGAAAAGTGAAGTAAAAGTAACTTCCTGACAGTGGAATCATGTCAAAAAAGAATTATCAACTGTCTGTAAATAATAGTTGTACTTATGTGTGTGAAGGCAATGGCAGATTTTTCAAGATATTTGGCAAATACATCTTCATGGGATACAGTATGTGAGAGTAGATTCATTCAGGATTGGTTTCCTCACACTTGTTTTTAGTGTTTAATTTTAATTAGGGCTGTCAAGCGATTAAAAAAATTAATTGTGATTAATCACATGATTTAAAAATTAATTGTGATTAATCGTGCAATTAATCGTGCTGTTAAATAATAATAGAATACCATTTATTTAAATATTTTTGGATGTTTTCTACATTTTCAAATATATTGATTTCAATTACAACACAGAATACAAAGTGTACAGTGCTTACTTTATATTTATTTTGTATTACAAATATTTGTCCTGTAAAAAACAAAAGAAATAGTATTTTTCAATTCACCCAATACAAGTACTGTAGTGCAATCTCTTTGTCACAAAAGTTGAACTTACAAATGTAGAATTATGTACAAAAAATAACTGCACTCAAAAATAAAACAATGCAAAACTTTAGAGCCTACAAGTCCACTCAGTCCTACTTCTTGTTCCGTCAATCGCTCAGACAAACAAGTTTGTTTACATTTATGGGAGATAATGCTGCCCGCTTCTTGTTTACAATGTCACCTGAAAGTAAGAACAGGCATTCACATGGCACTTTTGTAGCAGGCATTGCAGAGTATTTATGTGCCAGATATGCTAAACATTCATATGTCCCTTCATTCTTCAACCACCATTCCAGAGGACATGCATCCACGCTGATGACGGGTTCTGCTCAACAACGATCCAAGGTAGGATGGACCAGTGCATGTTCATTTTCATCATCTGAGTCAGATGCCACCAGCAGAAGGTTGATTTTTTTGTTTGTTTTTTGGGTGGTTCAGGTTCTGTAGCTTCCGCATCAGAGTTTTGCTCTTTTAAGTTTTGCTCTTTTAAGCATGCTCCACATTTCGTCCCTCAGATTTTGGAAGGCATTTCAGATTCTTAAACCTTGGGTCAAGTGCTGTAGCTATCTTTAGAAATCTCACATTGGTATCTTCTTTGCATTTTGTCAAATCTGCAGTGACAGTGTTCTTGAAATGAACAACATGTGCTGGGTCATCATCTGAGACTGCTATAACATGTAATATATGGCAAAATGCGGGTAACACAGAGCAGGAGACATACAATTCTCCCCCAAGGAGTTCAGTCACAAATTTAATTAATGCATGATTTTGTTAACGAGCATCATCAGCATGAAAGCATGTCCTCTGGAATGGTGTTTGAAGCATGAAGGGGCATATGAATGTTTAGCATATCTGGCACATAAATACCTTGCAATGCCTGCTACGAAAGTGCCATGTGAATGCCTGTTCTCACTTTCAGGTGACACTGTAAACAAGAGGCGGGCAGCATTATCTCCCGTAAATGTAAAAAAAACTGTTTGTCTGAGTGATTGGCTGAACAAGAAATAGGACTGAATGGACTTGTAGGCTCTAAAGTTTTACAGTGTTTTATTTTTGAATGCAGTTATGTAACAAAAAAATTCTACATTTGTAAATTGCACTTTCACGATAAAGAGATCGCACTGCAGTACTTCTATGAGGTAAATTGAAAAATACCATTTCCTTTGTTTATCACTTTTAAAGTGTAAATATTTGGAATAAAAAATAATAATATAAAGTGAGCACTGTACACTTCGTATTCTGTGTTGTAATTGAAATCAATATATTTGAAAATGTAGAAAAACATCCAAATATATTTTATAAATTTTAATTGGTATTCTATTGTTTAGCAGTGCAATTAAATCTGTGATTAATCATGATTTTTTTAATTGGAATTAATTTTTTTGAGTTAATCACGTGAGTTAACTGCGATTAATCGACAGCCCTAATTTTAATTGATGTTTTCTCATCTTATAGACATAGGTGCAAAAACTACAGTGCAAATATGTTTACTTATTCTAGAGCAGGGGTAGGCAACCTATGGCACGCGTGCCAAAGGTGGCACGCGAGCTAATTTTCAGTGGCACTCACACTGCCTGGGTCCTGGCCACTCGTCCGGGGGGCTCTGCATTTTAACCTAATTTTAAATGAAGCTTCTTAAACATTTTAAAAACCTTCTTTACTTTACATATATTATAGACATATATTATAGACATAGAAAGAGACCTTCTAAAAACATTAAAATATATGACTGGCACGTGAAACCTTAAATTGGAGTGAATAAATGAAGACTCGGCACAGCACTTCTGAAAGGTTGCTGACCCCTGTTCTAGAGTCTGTGTTTATACTGACAAGTGGAATCCTATTATAAGGGTAGCTTTGAGGAATCCCGTTTTGATCATTCTATCCAAATGACCAATATATGTGGAACATCAAACAGTGAACATGCCTAATGAGACATTTGCAATAAACATCTACATTGTTGTAGCAGCTAGAGGCCTGGACCATGTGAGGGCCTCATTGTGCTAGGAAATCAACAATTCCTCCTTTGAAGGTCAGCATGAGTTCTTTAATTTAATGCCAAGATCTACTGCAGCCTCATATCACACAAAAATGCAAAATTCTTTCCTGTCTTTGGAAAAGGAAAGCAAATACTAGACACTTCTGTGATGACGTGGGAATTTTCTGTAATATTTTTATGACCCTTAGGTGTTCCTCAGTTTCCCCAATGTTTTGCATGGTTACTGTGGGGCAGGGGGGAGGACATTTGCTTTCAGGGCAGGCTAAGAGACATTGATACGAATGTTGCCTCACTGTCTGAGGTGGGATTGGTTATTGAAAAAAGGACTGTGTAGAGGTGGTAGAGGGGATTGGCCATGCCCTGTCCTAGAGTGGAGCAGTGGAGGTGAGTCCTCCAAGAGGCCTAGGGAGGCTACAAGGGAAACAGTCAATGGGAGAGAGGCTGCAAGGAGCAGCCAATCAGGGCCCAGCGGGCTCACATAAAAAGAGCTGCAGGGCCAGTCAGTCAGTGGGTGTCTGGGAGCTGAGGATCGTGTCCCTGGCAGGCTGAGAGAGCTGGAGTACCTTGGACAGGGTAGCTGCTGGCAGGGACTGGGGGAGCAAGGGGTGCTCATGGATGGTTGCTGGGACTGAGATGAGGGTGAAGAAGGTGCTGGGGTCATGAAGAAGTGACCCAGGGAATTGTAGCAGCATTGCCAGAAGTTAAAGAGGTGCAGCAGGAGGCTGCTATCTACAGGGTCCCCGGGTTGGGGCCTGGCATAGCAGGCGGGCCCAGGTTCCCCCACATTCGGCACCGGGGAAGTGGCCTAATTATTGGACAGTGATGACCACCCTCCAGAAGGGGGAAACACAAATGGTGACCCGGCCAGAGGGCTGAGTCATGAAGAGGATGCTACAGTTCTTGGAGTGATGGGGTCTGCAAGTGGACACAACGGTAGGAGAGGCACCATCAGAAGAGGGTGCACCCACTGGCAGAGCTAAACCCCAAGACGGCCAGCAGGAGTGTCACAGACTGGCTGAGGCTGACCCCATATCAATGGAGGATCTGTGAAGACAATGGCAAAGCCAATCACCGGGACATTGACACCTAGCAACCAATGACCCAGAGGGAGATGCATTTCCCCAACTCTCAGCAGGGAAACTGAGCAACATTTTCCAGCTCGAGAACAACGGACTGGGGTGGTGTGAGGTGCGGGAAATAAGAATTGGCTGCTGGGAAGGAGTTAGGGCTGTGACCTGGAATCTGATGAAGGAGACAGAGTTCGAAAAACGGCATTCACTACAACTTAGCTGGTCTCTGGCTAACCAGAATGGACTTGGGCTATGCTTTAACCTTCCGTTCTCTATGTTAACCTAAGGACTTACTATCCTGTGTTCCAGTTGACTAATAAACACTACTGTTTTCACAATGCTGATTGAGTGTCACTGCAAATGCTTGGGGAGGTGCATTAATCCCTGAAGCGTGTACAAGTCTCTACCAGGGGTCTGTCTCAGTTGGACTTGCTGAACAGAGCTCATAATGTGAAGCAGGACTGCTGGAGCCCGAGAGGTTTAGTCTAAGGAAACGGTGAGGCTGTGTGGCCTACCCTGAACAGGAAGAGTGAGACCTCTTGGGGGTCTGGCACACTAAAGGGGTTTCTTCTAGAGACTGTGCCAAAGCTGGGGGTGTAGCACTGATCCTGTGGATCCGTGACAATTTGCTCTTCATGATTTTTAAAACTTAATTCTAACCAGTTAACACAACACATGCACTAACAATAGCTGATTGTAAGCATCAAAAAAAAAATCCCTCTCTTAACAAGTAGGATAAAGAATATTATACATATTTTCAAAAAATAACTGACATTAACACAACAGATACATTATTAACTCTATTCTGACTTGCTTTGGGTGTTACAGACGGTTAAGTAAGAGAGCAGTAGAAAGAAAGGGTAAAAAAGCAGAAAGAGGAAGACTGAGTAGAAAAGAAGATAAACAGAGGTATGGATGTCTGAATAGAGACATTCTTGCTAGGTAAAATGTATTGGCTGTGATATGATAACTTGTACATGTTCCCAAAAGAAAACAGAATTCATCCTGGTTGTAGTTTGCATTCCATCATGATTCCAGAAATTAAAGAGCTACACTCAAAGTTTCTGTTAAACATTTAAGATGTAGCAATGTCTTATAATTACTTCTCCAGCACACATTATAAGTTGAAGGTTTTCTCAAATCTTTTATTAATAGTCTTTGAAAAAAATACAGGTGATTAAAGCTTCTGAGCAACTTTCCTTTTGTATTATCATTTTTTTTCATTGATCGTTTTGGTAACTAAAAGCACCCAGAAATTACTTTTTTGGAACAAGAACAAAACCCTGATGTAGCTGAGTGCTAGCACAGAAAGCAGCTTTATAGAATGATGTCCCAGAAAGTAATTTACAAGTCTAAATAAAAATTGCAATGATTATTTATCATATCTTAATTATTTACCCAGGGCTTGATTTTCAGAGCTACTCAGCACCCTTGGCTCCCATTAACTTCAATGAGTACTGTGGATACTCAGCACCTTTGGAAACTGGCTCCATTTTTGTTTGTTTGTTCTTTGCCATGGAGAGGAAGATTTGCCCCACTGGCCATAACCTGAAACCATCCAGTGGAATGTCCTGTTCCTCTGTGCCAACCTTTTTTTCCTGGAAGCCTTAAAGGGGATGCCCTCCACCGTGGAGGGGGTTATGGCCCTAAGGTTGTATTATCTTTCCTTGGAAATCTCCTGTAGACCAGTGGAGGAATAGAGAGAGAGAGAGAGAGTGTGTGTGTGTGTGTGTGTCCCGCAACCTATGCAGATCCCTGGATCCATGGAGAATACTGCAGGGTTCCAGGGGAAGGAAAGGATGCTGCTGGGGAGGCAATTGGCCTACTTCTTTCCATCTAGACAGGGAGACCCACATGCAGTGATCTTTGGGATGTGATCAAACCTATAGCAATCTGAATTCAACTTGGAGGAAAGTGCTCAGCTTGCAGGAGGGAAGTGTTTGGAGGAAGCACCAGAAAATCAGTCTGTGTGCACATGCCTAGAATAGTAGCTGCAGTTGCAATGGCTCTGTAAATAGTTCTCTTAATAAAGAACCAGTTTAGTTTTACAAGCAAAGAGCCCTTTTATGTTATTACTTGGTGTGCAGTACATGAAACAGAGCCCATGTATATAAAATGTAATTGGAAATTAACTTTAGAATCAGTGTATAGAAATACCTGCCATTCTTCCACTCTCTCCATCACTATGGTTGCATTATCCTCCTTACCTCCACATGCAGAGAGGTTTCAACCCTCCCCCCAACCAGAACTCAGGAGAAGTACTAACCTACTCTCTGCACAGTGGGTTCCATTTGGGGGCGATCCAGAGAGAAGGTACCATGTGGTGGAAGAATCTTGCAGTGCTGCTCCTATGGCACTGCTGGGGAGTCAGGGAAAACCATGCATGGGGTGACAGCTGGTGCAGTCATGGAGTCTCTGTACAGAGACCATGGATCTTGTAGGTAGGGTTGCCAACTTTCTGATTGCAGAAAACCCCTGCCCGGCCCCTTCCCTGAGACCCCACCCCTGCCCCTTCTATGAAGCCTTACCCCCCACCGCTCACTACATCCCCCCTCCCTCCATCACTCTCCCCCACCGTCGCTCACTTGCTCATTTTCACCGGGCTGGGGCAGGGTTTTGCAGTGCGGGAGGGGGTGAGGGCTCCGACTTTGGGTGTGGGCTGTGGGGTGGGGCCGGGGATGAGAGGTTTTGGATGTGGGAAGGGGCTTAGGGCTGGGGCAGGGGGTTGTGGTGTGGGGGGAGTGAGGGCTCCAGCTGGGGGTGCAGTCTCTGGGGTGGGGCCGGGGATGAGGGATTTGGGGTGCAGGAGGGGGCTCCAAGCTGGGGCTGAGGGGTTCAGAGTGTGGGAGGGGGTGTGGGCTCTGTGAGGGAGTTTGGGTGCTGGAGGGGGATCAGGGCTGTGGCAGAGGGTTGTGGTGTGGGGGGAGTGAGAGCTCTGTCTGGGGTGTGGGCTCTGGAGTGGGGCTGAGGGGTTTGGGGTGCAAGAGGGAGCTCAGGGCTGGGGGAGGGGTTGGGGTATGGGAGGAATGAGGGATTTGGGGTGCTGGAAGGGGCTCCAGGCTGGGGGCGAGGGGTTCAGAGTGTGGGAGAGGGTGTGGGCTCTGGGAGGGAGTTTGGGTACAGGAGGAGGCTCAAGGCTGTGGCAGAGGGTGGGGGTGCAGGGTGCAGGCTCTGGGAGGGAGTAGGGGTGTGGGAGGGGGCTCAGGGCTGGGGCAGGGGGTTGGGGTGTGGGAGGGCATTCGGGGTGCGGACTTCAGGCGGCGTGTCATGGAGTCCCCGGGTGATGCTCTGGAACTGCTCCCCACAAAGCCAGTCAGGACTTTGGGGAGCCTCCTCTCCCATGGAGCAGACACTCTTCAGGACAAGAAGCTCACACGGCTTCACCTCCTGGGTCTGACCTTGGAGCATTCAGCATATGCCCCTCCATGCGCTTCCCACAGCGAGTCCACCCAGCGGGTCCTGGGGAAGCCAGAGGGTCCTGCACGCACCCCCACTTTGCAGTCAGACGTGACTCTTAGCCAGCCAGTAAAACAGAGGTTTATTAGATGACAGGAACACGGTCTAAACCAGAGCATGTAGGTACAGAGTACCGGACCCCTCAGCCGGGTCCATTCTGGGGCCCAGCGAGCCAGACAACCCCGTCTGCCCTCACTTCCCATCCCCAATCAGCTCCAAACTGAAACCCCCTCCCGCCCCTCCTTTCTGGCCTTTGTCTCTTTCCCGGGCCAGGAGGTCACCTGATCTCTTTGTTCACCTTTAGCTATCCCCTTGCAAGGGGGGAAGGGCCCTGGCCATTTGTTGCTAGGAGACAGATTGTCGGCCCTTTATACACACTGGAGACTTAAGAAATGCATAGGGGAAACTGAGGCACCCACACAGTATTCAGAGGAAACATTAAGAACAGTCCCACTTCGTCACACGGCACTTACCTCAATCAGCTCCCAGAGGCGTCTGATATGTCCCCGCAGCCACTAGGGGAAGGGGCGGCCAGGGGGCTCCGCACGCTGCCCTCGCCCACAGGTGCTGCCCCCGCAGCTCCCATTGGCTGCGGTTCCTGGCCAATGGGAGCTGCGCAGCTGGTGCTTGGGGCGGGGGCAGCACGCGGAGCCTCCTTGGCCACCCCTGCGTCTAGGAGCCGGACATGCCGGCGGCTTCTAGGAGCTGCGTGCAGCCAGGACAGGCAGGGAGCCTGCCTTAGCTCAGCTGCGCCGCTGACCCGACTTTTAACGGACCAGTCAGCACCAAGTCCCTTTTTGATTGGGCAGTCCAGTCGAAAACCAGACACATGGCAACCCTAATTGTAGGATCTGCAGTGTCTGAAGGCAGCAAAACCATCCCCTTCACAGAAGGATTCAGGGCAAACTTTATAAGATGGAACCTTGAAGAGTTTTTCTCTCTGGGCTGCCTCCAGTAGGTTTTATCATAGGGTGGCGCAGTCTGTCGTGTGAATGGAGGACATTATCTTTCAGTCAGAGCTGCCAGGGTATTAATAATTCAAAGCACAAGCTCCAGGTTGATGCACACTGAGCCGCACCGATGCAGCTGCACCACTGTAGTGCTGCCAGTGCAGAGGCTGTAAGCTGGAAGGAGAGAGCTCTGCCGTTGACTTAATTACTCCAGCCTCCGCAAGCGGCGGTAGCTATGTCAGCAGGAGAAGTTCTCCCACCAACATAGTGTTGTCCACACTGGTGCTAGGTCGTTATAACTTATGTCGCTCGGGGGGGGGGTGTGGCTTATTCACACCCCTGAGTAACATAAATTATACCGACCTAAGCTAAGTACTCAGTCCTCATTTGAATGCTGAAGAAAGCAGACACTTTTGTTGCTGCTGTAGGATAAGGTGTATTTAAAAAAAAAAAAAAAGAACAAAAGGTCAAATTCTTAAAGCCATAAAAGTTAGAGATGAAATCTGTTAGGCCATCCAGTCTATCCCTTGACAGTACAGGATCACTTTCTACAGTGTATTTTCTAATACTTTGCTGTTAAATTTAACACTTAAACATATATACATATTAATGCATGCTTATTTTAACAATTTATTTTGTAAAATATTGTCTTTATCTTAACTTCGTATTACCTGCGCTCTCATACATTGAAATATGAAGTGTATTTCTGCAGTCTTTGCTCAGACAAAAGCAGCATTGAGGTCTGCAGAATCATATCCATGTATTGTTGCTTTGCTTACTAAGTTTGAAGTGCCATCTGTTGGAGCTCTGGAGACCCAGCCTTTTCAGTGACTTTCCTCACTGAGTCCTAAACAGAATTAACATTAATAACAGTAGAAACAAGAATCCATGTTGAATTAGTTTGAGGAGGACTACAATCTCTAGACAGATGTCTAATAAAAACATAGTGAGTCAGAGAAAGCATGTATGCTCTTGTAATTTTTAATTTGCAGCATTCCATGGATGAAAAGTGCACTGCAAACCAAGCTGCATTTAACAATTCCCTCTTCTCTCTGTTGTTCAGAACATAGTTTCATAGCTGAAAGTCTGGGGGGGGGGGGGGAAGGGAAGTTTTATATATTCATTCATATTTCATAATAACAGAATAAAAGTGTAATTCTAGTTTGGAAAGTGTGCACCCAAAAATGGCAACTTTTACCTGAACAGATCTGCTTGCTGTAGCTATTCAAACTAGTATCTGCTTATTTTAGTGGCAAAAATATGTTTTCACTCTGACTAATGTACCATCAACAGAATTATAAGTTAAATTTCAACTGCAGGGCTAAATTCTTCTGTCATTTACACTCAAGTAGCCCACTGAGGAAACCAGTTCTTCTGCAGTCACAGAGGAAAAGGCGGGTTTTACCCCAGTATGAGTATACCAGTTATGTATCACAAACAGGGTTCTATATATGAACTGAAATGATGCAGAATTTTAAATGCTCACAATAATAGCTCTCTACCTGTTTTCTGTCATATGGACAAGAACTTGCTACTATGTAACTGGAAACTTACCCTGATGTTGTGTTCAGCATTTGAGAGAAGCAGGCAACGCCACCGTGTGCTAATGTACTGAGTTGTAATGAAGTTACAGTGATGGATTTTCCTCGACTATCACATTTGATGGTTTGTATGCTTTTTCATATATGTTATTACCTGTACTATAAGTGGTGCAGATATTCTATTAATGATTTGAGTTCTTAAGCTGTTCTTCTTCCATGGTAACAATCATATCCCCTCTCAGCCTTTGTTTTGCTAGGCTAAACGAGTGAACCTTGTTTAGTAGGTTCTTGTTAGATAGGTTCTCCATTCTCCTGATTTAACAAAACTAGCACAAGTAGTCCTCCCACTGTTGTCCCACATTTCACTGGTCACCACAATCATCCTTCTTTGGTCAACTTCCCCAAATAGTCTCATTCTGCAAACCACAGTTGCAACCACTGTCTTGTATCTTGCAGACAGTGCAGCTTTCAAATTATGTATTAGTGGGTGTTAAAAAGGAGTACAACTTATACTTGGCTCGCTGTCTGACACACACACAAATGTATCTATGTTTGTAAATGCCCTTTGCAGTAAAAGATGGTATATTAGCCATGCAAAAAAACAAAAACAAAACCTACTCAACATAATTCATTTGGAATACATATTAGGGAACATTTACTACATGTTGTATTAGAAATATAACAATGTATAACCCACTTACCCTCCTTTGTCCTATGACTGCAGAGGTGTGAACTGCCCACTTCACCTTGAATACTCTTACAACCTGTTAACTCCTTATGCTGAAAGATCTGTTCCACCTTGTATTTAGCTGTGACACACAGAATACCTTTCCCGGACCTGAGGAAGAGATCTGTGTAAGCTTGAAAGCTTGTCTCTTTCACCAACAGAATCTGGTCCAATAAAACAGGGGTTCTCAACCTTTTTCTTTCTGAGGCCTCCCCCCAACATGCTATAAAAACTCCACAGCCCACCTGTGCCACAATAACCGGTTTTCTGCATATAAAAACCAGCAGCAGCGTGAAGCAGGGCAATTGCTTTGGGCTCCATGCCACAGGGGCCCCCACAAAGCTACATTGCTCAGGCTTCGGATTTACCCCCGGGCGACAGGGCTCAGGGCCCTGGGCTTCAGCCCCATGTGGTGGGGCTTCAGCTTTCTGCCTTGGGCCTCAGTGAGTATAACGCTGGCCTGCTTGGTGGACCCCCTGAAACCTGTTAACAGCCCCCCAGAGGGCTCCAGACCCCTCATTGAGAACCACTGCAATAAAAGGTATTACTTCACTCACCTTGTCTCTTTAATAGAAATATGTTTTCCTTTTTACAAAATCCTAGTCTGTTTTCAGGGGCCAGTGCTCCCTCTGCAGGCAGAAAAAAACTAAGACCGCTTGGCTTTACAGAACTGTTGCTATCATGGAGTTCTAGATAAAATGCTTTTTTTAAAAAAAAAGTGGTCAGTAACTGGAGTATGGATTTTTTATTTTTATAACTGACGAATAAGTGTTTTAAAAAAAAACCATAATTATTTTAAGTTTGCTGTTGCATCCAAAATTCAGTCAAAATAAAGTGTAACTTAGAAACATTATTTAAATGATTCAGCTATCTGTTCAATCTTAACATTCTTGGAAAATAAGTTGTTTACATGCATGTTTAAAGATTATTCCAAATAACCCGTGTGTGATTTGCTTCATTAGCAACACGTGATGCAGCTGGCCAGCAGAGTTTTAGGAAAGAGATCTTTATTAAGCATGATGAGAGGCCAGTGTTACATGCTGAGGCCTAATGTGATGGCAGCCTGGCCCCAGCTTGTATTCCCAAGCCTTTGCTCTCTCATCAAGGTAGCTCCCTCCTGAAACCTATCCTTCTCCAGTTTCTCATCAACTAAAGGACTTAATGCATTTAAAATATTAGGCTACCAAAATATAAATACACACTTATTCTATAAGAAGCATGTATGCAACTATGGAAATGGGAAAATAAAGTATGTTAAACATGCTGTATTGCCAGAGTTCCCCTTATTTTATTTGGAAGCTTTTGGTTTGTGATGTCTCTCAAAGTTTACTGTAATAATTTATTGTTCTACAATGTATTTGTGTGATATTAAATGAATTATTATGCAAGAATATTTTTAATTTGAGCAGACTGAGTAGGAGTCATCTGCAAGTGAACTTAATAGACTTAATAGGTGGGTTTCTATAAATAATAGAAGAGGAGACAACAAAAAATACAGATTGGATTTGGATTGCTTGAGACAAAATTATCTGAGGAATCTTGGAATTTGGGAGATCTCTTTCAGAAATCAAGAACTCCAAAAATATGAGACAGATGCCATATAATTCTTATTATACTGCCCAAGTGGTGCCAACTGTATCCTCATTATTAATCCCAATGTCAGTGCATTGGAGATCAGAATGCTGATTCAACAGGAAGAAACACATTAAACCCCATTAATGCCTGTCTTTAAAATTTTGAAAGGAATCTTGAGAATAAGAAGCGATGGTTAAAACAAGCTCCTATGCACTTTGCCAATAATGTAAATGAAGCAGTTAGAATTGAGCCATTTTAATTTAAATCTACTAGAAATCTGGAGCAAGTTCTCATTTTCATCAATAGAGTTGAAAAATTTAGCCATAGCATTTGCATTCATTGAACATTCTCATCTGGAAAATCCATAGGGTTACTCAAAATGGAGCCTAGAGCCCAAAAGAAAGTCTACTGGCAAGTGGTTAAAATACTGGGAGATATGTGCAAAGCCATGTATTTTTACTCTCGTTTAGTAATTATAAAATGCTTTTATTTTTAACAGCTTCATCCAAGAAGCATTTAAAAGAGAGAAAGGAAGACAATACCTCTCATAAATACAGGCGCTATCAAGACAAGCTGAATGTACAAGATAGCATGATATAGAAAAGCAGATGACTCCTAATACTCAGATCATTGAGAACAGAAACTCTCTCAAGAATACATCATTGCCATTCTGGAATAGAAGCCTGTACCCAGAAAGACAGAGATGCCATATACTGGCCAAACATGATCAAGGACAACTGAGACCTGTGAGCGATTGTGATGTAAGTGGGGCCAAGCGGCAAAAAAAGGGCAATGGAAATACACAGCATTCCTAACAGAGCAAAGTGATAATGGACTCTTTGATGACAAACTACCTTATTACTTAGGTTACTAGCTAGACTCCTGGGAACTAGCTGAACTATTAAGCACTATTGAAGTGACCCCTATCCTGATAGACAAAGTAATGAAGCATTTCAGTGGGTGTGGCATCCCACACTGTATAGTTTCAGACAATGTGACTTGCAGCAAATGTAAGATCCCATGGGTCTAGAACCCAGACCTGTAGAGCTACCAGGCAGCTGGTCTCTCCAGGCTGCTCCCCAAGCAGCAGCTGTAACTGGCTTGCACATCACTCCCCATGACACACTCTAGATATAGACCCCTAGAAGTTCTGCCTCAAGGGTTTGACAGACAGCAGCCCATGGCTCCTGATTGGCTCCCTGCCCTATATAAACTCAAGGGGCATTCTAGGAAGTGTTCAGGTAAGCGTGTGGATCTTCTGTAGCTGCCATGGCTATTCCTTCTCCTTGCTCTTGAATTCCTGGCTTGACCTTGGCTTGATTTGGACTTCACCTCCTGATTTGGACTCTGAAAGCTGACTTGGACTCTGACCCTTGGTATCGACTCTAGCCTGGACCTGACTATGAACTCCTCTGCTACTCCTAGCCTCAGGTTTGCTCCTGCTCTGGCCCTAGGCCCTGGCTTGTTTGTGCAGTTTATCCAGAAATGGGAATTCAGTCCTATCACATCATTGCCATACCACAGCTAGTCACTGACAAAGCTGAATAGGCAGTTAAAGTTGCTACGACTCTGTTAAAGAAAGTGGCAAAAAGCAAAGAGAATATATGGCAAGACATTCTTGAATGGAGAAACACTCCCACAGAAGGCATTAATAGCAGTCCAGTACAATATTTGATGTCAAGATGAACATTTTGTGACCCAAGAACTCCTCAATGCCAACTGGCAAGGGCATTGCAAGACTATCCTGATTATGGTATGTACATTCTGATTCACCAAAGAATGTCATGTGAGGTCTTAAATGAAAGCCAGGGTCACACCGGTCACTGTTATTGTTGAGAAATACTATGTGAGGAGTTATGTATGAAGACTGAAAATATGTTTGTAGCTTCTGTATCACAGCACAGGGGCAGAAACAAGTTTCCTGTCAAACACAAGATGTTTATTCACACATCTCTCTGTCAGCATGTAAGCTAAGACAATGGATGCACAATTATGTACAAAGTCAACAGAGACATATGAAGTCAACAGGTATGAGCACACAGGAAAAACAAGCAACAGGTGGTTGTACTGTGTCTGAGTACAGACAGTGAACTTTAGGGAAATAAGCAGAAGGCAAAGAAGGCATCCCCTTATCCTGCACCAAAGAAGTAAATGGGAAGTGTGTTTACATTCATGAAAAATGGGATCACAACCAGCTGTGGTTGAAGACATTGTAAAGCTTTGGGTGAGATAACCGCCTAATGAAGTTTAACCTAATAGTTAAGTTTAATCACTACAAAGTGTGTTATGATTTTGTTTTACATGTAACCTTTTGTTTCCATTACCCTTACTCACCATCTCTTAAATCTTAAATCTTCAGTAATATACTTATCCTTGTTTTCACTATAAATGCATCTCAGTGCTATTATATTAAGCAAGATGATGATCCTGAGTTGAATCATACCAACTGGTATGTGCACTGTTCCCTTGGGGACAGCAGATCTGGTATTTATGTGAGTGTTCAGTGGATAGGGGGCTGGACACTAACAGAGGAACACTTCAAAGGGGCTTGGAGACTGGGGTGCACCTACTGTTAGCCTGCAAGGCAAAGTAAGGGCTGGCAAAGCCCAGAGGAGAGTGTGTGTGTGTGGCAAACAGGCTGGTGGTGCCAGGGAGCTGACATCCAGTTAAGCACAAACAAGTATCCCTCATGTGGGAGGGAGGGGCTAACAAGGTGATTCGCAGTCCTGGGTACCCCAAGAACCATCACCCACACATCTTGGTGCTTATAGCCCCAGCATTACTACAACCAGGAGTAGTGGAAGGAGTAACAGACAAAAAGGAAGCGAGATACACAAAGGCCAAAGCCTACTGCAATCAATAAGCTAAAGACCACCCAGAACTACAAACAGGAGATCCTGTCAGGATCAAATTATTTCCTTAGGACAAATCATACTCTTGAAAGCAAGGTACATGTGTCAAAAAGATAAACTTTCTTTCAGATAATGTAGCAGTGGATGGGCACATATTTCACTGAAACCACAAATACATTCACACAGTACAAACACAAGACAAAAATGCAGATGGGGAAGACTGTGAAATATGCACTCCACTGAGACTTGCTCAGCAGGACACAGAAGGTGCACAGGAGCACTGACTGATAGATATTGGAACAGAATGTCAAAATACCACACCACCAAGTTCATGGCAGTCTTCTATCATCACAAGAGAGACTCACACTCCAACATCAAACCATCCTCAAGGCATATACAAGACTTTATACAATTCTAGGGTATGAAAGAACAACCCTTCCAAACACAAAGGAAAATAGACCAGTGGTTCTCAACCTGTGGTTCATGGACCCCTGGGGGTCCGCAAACTATGTCTAAGAGGTCCATGAAAGACTTAGACAAAACAGGCTGAACCGAATTCAACTATATAAACGACAAAAGATTTTCAAAGGGGTCCGCACCTCCATATTAAATTTTTTAGGGGTCTGCAAATGAAAAAAGGTTGAGAACCAGTGCCTTAGACACCAAACAAGTTGAATTAGTTAATTAAAACAAAAAGTTGATGATAAACTCTATATTATTATATACAGAGTATAATAGAGTAAGTATATAAGAATATAGTATTCATGTTTAATTTTGCTATTTCAAATGTGACATATGGGAGGTTACAATAAATAGTTCTGTCTACAGGGAAGCTATGGTATGATTGTGTATGGGCACTTAGGGAACTTTTGTTTCAGGAAGTGCTTGATGAGAGCACAAAGCACATGAAGGGAGGAATAAAGGCTGAATGTAACACTGTCTTGGTTCTCTCTCTTTATGCTTGCATATAGAACAGGGACGAAAACCGAGACTATCACTGTTCTCCAGGTTTGAACTGGAGCAACAAGGTCATGTAATATATACGGGTGAGTGAACCTGTTAAGAGAAAATATAACCAACACCACTGTTAGGCTTGGCAGGCCCTCCCCCTACCTGTTCAACCCACCAGAGGGCTTTGCAAACATTAACCTGGCCTCACAACACCTCTGCAACTTAGGCAGGTATTTCTATCCCCAGTTTACCGGTAGGCTACGTGATTTTCCGAGGTCACTTAAAAAGTGAGGGTCTGTCANAGTTGAAAGCAGCTATCAAATCCACCCTCATTCTTCTCTTCTGCAGACTAAACAATCCCAGGAGTTCCTGGCACCCAGTCCTGTGTGCAGACCATACTTCTTAGACATAGGAACATAGGACTGGAAGGGAGCTCCTGGGTCATCGAGTCCAGGCACCTGCTATTACCAGTATGGTGCCAAAACTATCATCATTAGATCTCTAGTGTTCTACAGAGAACTGGCTGTAACTGGCTCCTCCTCCTTGTTGTCAGCTGCAATATCCCCTTAAAAGAAGTTGACAATACATTAATATTTTCCTGAAGCCATTTAACCAATTACTGTAGCTTGCCACAATAGTAAATAGGGGGAGAGGTGGCCTGTGAAAACATGACTGGGAGGGGAGATATGAGACAGTATCTTTATTAAAACATGGCCCACACAATAGAAATGTTTAAGAGTCCCTAAAGTGGAGCATAAGTGGATTTTTTTTTTGTATTTTGCATCTGCTGTTGACCTCAATCTCCTTTCCCTTTACACAGAAACCTATTTTTATATATCTCGTATGCCTCTAGGTACTCTTCCTCCTAGGAAATAACTAGTTCAAGGACACCATAAGATCTCTTTGCATATAAAGTGGATCTTCAGTACTCTGTGAAACTCCGTGACAAAACCCTCTGATGTGATATGTTATATTATTCAGCTCAGAGAGAAGGATGGAAGAATGGAGCCACACTCTATGTGATGCAGAATGAACAAGAACTTAAAATCATGTTGCACACATTCAAATGCAATGTCAGCATGGAACAAAAACCAACCAAACAAAAAAACCAGAGCGGAGTGTTATGACTATAAAGTACCCATCATCATAGCTCCAACCTACAGAGAGCATAGCTCTCCTTTCACTACTTCTCCTTCAGATCCTCTTATTATTAGGGCCCCAGACTCTAGTGGGAATGGGGGACCCATTAGCAGGACTTCTCCCACAAGGAAATACTATGTAATGTAAGTGAGGCTTGTAGCGTCTGGCTCAGTATTTGTAACTTGAAAAATATCAGTCACTGAAAATACAGCATTTACTGGATCTGGAGACATCCATGCTGTCCTCTAGTCTCATTGTGCAAGGCCACTGAGCAGGAACAAGGTTTTGTACAAAATGTTTTAGGTGAAACCACTTTGTATGTATTATGTAATCCTCCCAAATGAATCCTAAATAATTCATCTAAAAGCAATCCTATTGTCATGTCAGTTCCTGTTAGCTATTACAGTGGAATATGCCAGACTTTCTCCTTCACTCGATGCCGCTAGTATATGTATTTGTTTAAAAATGCCATATTTTATACCATATATATTTAATATAATACAAATACTACTTTATAATACACACTGTCTGACATTCTGTATAATTTCATTTCATACTCAAAAGCATTTCAAGATACAATTTGTAGGGAAGAGACTATTCTAAATGATACATGAAGTTGTGTTTTATTTTAATAAATTTTGTTATTGCACAGCCTATTTCTTAATATAGCCTCTCGCACCCCATAATACTGACTCCCCTCTCCTCCTATTAGTTCCTTTTCTCCTCCGCCCTCCTTCATAAGACCTGAAGATGCGCAATGTCCTGCTAAAAAAGAAGAGACCTGGACATTCTAATAACACTTTCCACTTGCAGATTCAAATATACCTACTAATGTGTTTACGTGTTGTGTGCTTGTATTTTGTTGGGATTATTTTTCAAATAGACCATATACATTGGTCAGTGGGATTGACGCTGATACTCTCCACTCACTGGGGAAGCAGTTGATGTTGTGGTTAAAGCACAGGATGGGGAGCCTGGATACCGCCATTCTATTTCCAGTTTTGACACATCTTTCCCTTATGACTTTGGACAAATCACTCTTTCTGTGTGCATCAGTTCCCCCATGTGTAGAAAGGGGATATTAACCCTTCACCTCAATTGTGCAGCTGAACTCATTAACTTATCTTTATATTGTTTTGGGATTCTCAGATGGAAGGTGCTATGGAAGTACACTGTACAGTAATTGTAGAATTGTAAAGTTCAATGTAAGCTGAACAGTCATGTAGCCTGCTTGTACAGACATTTCTTTTGTAGAAAGGGGTTTTTAGGATTGAACATAGCAAGGAATCAGTTGATACGCTAGCCTCTCTTAGTTTCTTATCAGAAACACGTTTAGGGCCCACAATAGCATCTTTTAGCTCTATTAAAGTCTAAGGCCAGCACACCAAAGTGGTTCTGGCAGCTGTGTAGAAGATGCCTGGCTAGATTGACTGGAAGAGAGGGAAGGGATTTCTGACTTCATGTTTGTGTTTGGAGGGGTACCGAATGAAAACATCACTTTGTATTCCTAGAGGGTTACCCTCAGCAATGTATTATTGTTGAACTATTCTAGCCTTTCAGTGTTTAGATCATAGTTGAAATGAAGGGAATCTCAGTCTGTTTCCCAGTGACTATCCATGTAGGCACTATTTATAGCTTCTGCTCAAGTGGCCTCAGGACTACAGCAGGGCAGGAAACATTTTTTTCCAGTCCCACAATAATGTTCAAAATATTTTTTTTTTAAATTTTCATCCCAAATTGGGATGAAATGTCAAAATCTCAAATATTTTTGTGAACTGAGAATCTGAAGAAAAAAAAAATCAATTGAAGCATTCTATTTTAATTTCAACATTTTTTTTAGTTTTTTAAACTTTTTTGTACTATAAGTAGTTTAAACTTTGGAAAAAAATTGTTTTGACCCAGAAAAACAGAATTTTTCATTGTGAAAATATCAAATAAATAAATAAATAAATAAAAATAAAAAAGAGAGAGAGAGAGGCAGAACTGACCCTTTCCTGTGCACAGTTTTGGTTTAGATGAATTGCCTTTTTCCTATGGAAAAAAACATTTTGTCAGAAAATTCTCAACCAGTTCTACTCAGGATGGCACTTGTATGTATGTTGCTGGTTAGTACTGAGGTGGATTTGCAGAGAGGTGTGGGGGAAGTGCAGCACCTGTTTACCTTATTGTCTGTCTTTAATAGCTAGTATTGTGCTATCAGTTTGCCATTTTTATTTACCCACACAATTCCTCTCCTTTAACAACGAAAAGAGCTGTACCCAGGCCTCATATAAGCTAATGCACCTTGAAATAATAGATGATTTCCAGGGGACCTTTATCTACCTCAAGAAGCTCTCCCCTTGCCTGAGCCAAAGCCCATTGCAGTCAATGTCTCCCAATGCCTGCAGTAGGATGCGGATCAGAAGCTCAAAGCGCATGTTGGGATTCCCTCCAAGACCTTTACCAAGAAGTTTCAGAGAGGCTGGAGCAGGTGGGTATTCACCAGAGTCTGGCCCAATGCTGGGAATGGATAAAGCACCTCAGGCTCTGGTACTGGAAGGCTAAAGACTCCAGCAGTAGCTTCAAGACTGCAGCATACACCTTATTCAAGCAGCTGGACCTGGTTCTCTCCCGGGCTCCAGTATGAAGCCTGAGGTAGCTCTTGACCCTGTCCTAAATCCTGCTGGTCTCATCATCTGACAGGATGCCGATGAGGGCCAGTGGAAAGAGGGTGTGAGGAGGCAGTGAGGACCATGGTGGAGGAAGCCCCAAAAGACCTGAAGGAAGAGGACCAAGTTATCCTGCACCTCTACCTGGAGGAGTTGGCTCCGCAAGCCCCTCCTGACGAACCAGAGGAGGACCCTGAGACACAGCTGGAAATGGAACCTGAGTTGGATAAATTAACCCCCCACCTTTCTTGCCAACATCCCCTCCTTCTTTCTCTGGGGCTGCATTCAGGACTGGAAGCTTCCCTCCCCCAAAAAATGTTCCCTGACCAAGACATAACTGTACATGCAATATTTTATTGAATTACCTCAAACCACTGTAAAGCTTTTGGCAGAGGCCATAGAACAGATTATCAGTGAACTATCATACTGCCCCTGGGTCTGTGAGTTTGTCAGCCAACCGGCTGACAGTGAGGTTGTGGGGGGGAAGGTCTAGCTGGGGGAAAGGACATTTGTAGAAGATTAATGGTTCTGAACAGTTACTGTTGTTTTCTGTTCCTTTCAAGATCACAAGCTTTCATTACAGTAAGTCCTCTTCCCCCACTTACAATCAGGAGCCACACAGAAGGGGTGGGTGGGTTTAGGGCTGGTTAGCACAGGAAGGAGGAGGGAAAGCTGTGCTGCTCCGAGGAATGTGACAGTAGTCTTCTATCACAGTATAAAGATTTTCAAGCATTCCCCGTCGCTGGTGTCCAGGATCTCCCCTCTCAGAACCATGCCGCCCAAGTCAGGAAAAAGGGGGTGGGTGGGTGAGATATCTAATCCAGCGGCTGCAAAAACACAATGCGGCATCCCTTTGTGTGTGTGGGAGGAGGGGAATGCGAGTGGCTTGTGGTCTTGATCGGAAAGTTCATGGAACAAAGCACAGTTGCTGTTTGACTCTTACTTTCCTCATTCCTTTTTCTGCTCTTTGCTGGACGAAGGGGCTGGATTTCCTGATGCTGGTGGTGTGGGCTTGGGGGACAGGTGGTCATTTGCAGTGGTTCACTTTTCCCCTCCATGCAGGTACCATTTGCTATTTTAGAATATGGTCTATTGCCATTTAACCTGCCTTCTAGTCTCATAAATGTATGTCCACAAATTTCTGGCACAGCAGAAAATCCAGCTGGTTCTTTAGGTCCCACAGGCACTTCAGAAACCCCATGCTCTGAAACCCAGCTATCATTTCCAGAACTTTGGTGAGGGCAACTACCCATGGGTAGATGAGAGTATTGATAGCTTCGCAAACCTGCACCACCACAAACCCAACAATAGACTTCTCCACTCTGAAGTAGTTTGCAATTGATTGACGATAGCTATCCGGCATTGCCAACTTCCAGAGGGCAATAGCCACCCACTTCTGCACCGGTATGGGTCTATGGAACCAAGTGTTCTATCCTCTAGGGTTGAGGTCAGCTCTTCACAGAGCTCCAGGAATATCTACTTCCTCATTCTGAAGTTCGGCAGCCACTAGTCATCATCTCAAGATTTCAGGATGATGTGATCCCCCCACACCATGCTGGTTCTCCTGGTCCAGAAGCAGCAGTACACTCATGGATATTCAGTCAGAACTCTGGCAGTCTCCTGCATCTCTGTGTTATGGAGTAACAGTGCATCAGTCACCACCCCAGACATCTGTTTCTCACTTGTGAGAAAGGTCTGAGACCATTCACCCAAGATTCTCACCAGTCACATACAGTAACACACACACATTAGTCTTGCAAGTAGGAGCAGGAGCAGAAGCATATCATTGGTCACTTGCTCCATGTCTTTCACCATGTTGGGCAGGAAAAAGGGGTGACCAGGAACTGCCATCAACAAATGTGCGAAGGCAGCAGACAGTACCAACAACACACTGCAAGACGGTTCCCGGAGTGTCTGCTGTGACACACAGAATCCTGGGATACTACCCCTGAAATCCTATTGCCAAAAGCGCATACCAAAAAGCAGCAGAATGGACGTGTGTATACAGCTTGAACCCATGTCCAGCACAGCATATGTGGGCACTCAGTGCAGGCCTGGGATACATATGTGGGCATAAACATGGGTAAGTATTGAGTGTGGATGCCAGTGTAGATGTAGCCTAGGAAATGACTTTAAACACCCTGGACCCTGAGGCTGAATTGCAGTGGTTTGGATCCAGAGCCAAACTCCCATTTCTCAGCCAGATTGTCAGCGGGTGTAAATCAGCATCATTGACTGTCTCTAGCTCAGGGGTAGGCAACCTATGGCATGGGTGCCGAAGGCGGCACGCGAGCTGATTTTCAGTGGCACTCACACTGCCCAGGTCCTGGCCACCAGTCCAGAGGACTCTGCATTTTAATTTAATTTTAAATGAAGCTTCTTAAACATTCTGAAACCTTATTTACTTTACATACAACAATAGTTTAGTTATATATTATAGACTTATAGAAAGAGACCTTCTAAAAAGGTTAAAATGTATTACTGGCACGCAAAACCTTAAATTAGAGTGAATAAATGAAGACTCGGCACACCACTTCTGAAAGGTTGCCGACCCCTGCTCTATCTTAAAGGATTGCTCAAGAAAATTTTGTTTTAGGAAAACTGTTACTCAGATGATGTTATGGAATATCATTCATTTACAGCACCCCCAAGGCTATTTATTCATTTCATAGACCCTATCAATTTTCCTTGCTTTCAAATTCTGCTTAAAGATGTAGGGCTGATCCTGCCAGATGCTGAGTGCCCTCAGCCACCAATGAAGTCAATGTTTGTTTGGGGGAAGACGGGGGAGATTGAGGGTACTCATCCCTTCATAGAATCAGGTCTATAGATAATAAATAGAACAGTGATGTACAGACTGTAAATATTGAATGTGGATGATCAAACCCCAAAGAAATCTGAAGATGATCTGTTCAGGTTGTGGGAAATGTTTCCAGAAACCTGGTTGGAAGGTGTTATGGAAACAGGGCTTTTCTACACTAGGGTTTTTAGCCACTGCTGTAACTATACTGATGTAGATGCATCAGTGCAAACCCCCTAGTATAGACACTGTGCACGGGAGAAAAACCCTGACTTGTACAGGTGAAGATTACCACAGTGTAAAGCAACAATTTTCTATGAAGTCAACGGGACAGCTCACATGCTTAATGTTTAGCATGAGCTTAAGGGTTTGCAGGACCAGGGCCACAGTAAATTATTTTCTAAAGACTGTTTCTGTTTCTTTTACACAAGAAATAAATATGTAGGAACACTGTTACTTCCCTCTTTATATTTTTTATTAAGAATAAAGGTATTACAACTAGTTTTAGAAACAAAGATTACGACATGAATAAATTAAGTAGTAAAAACATTTTAAAAAATCTATGCAAAGACTATGCTATTAATTTATGTAAAAATAAAATTCTTTACTTTAGCTCAGTGTGGCACTAATTATTTAAAGTAGTTAAGGTAAAATGTGAGTTCACTAATGTGATCCTTTTCTCCTGAATGCGTAATTTTCAATTCGTTGAAGAATCTCTCTGGATTGTGCGTGGACCTCTTGCCAACCGCAGTGACTATTTGACTGTTTAAGAAAGGGATACCGAAGAAATGTTTATTAGATATTGTACTTTGCACTGAAAGAACGAGATTCAAGATTATGACAAGTCAGGACTGAAGGTAGTACAAACCATATCATGAGCTGCTGTAAATTGCCAGACCTCCATTTAAATCAATGCAGCTACTTCGGTTTACATCAGCTGAGGACCTGGGCTTGTATGTTTTTAATTTAATTTTTAGGCGTGTTAAATTCAAAAATAGCTGAAGAGATTTTGCTGAAACTGTCCTCAAACTGACAGCAAGCTTGGAAAATTTCCATCAAAATGGAATTTGTTTAAGAAAGGTATGAGACCTAGTCTACACTGGAAAATCAGGTCAGTTTAACTACATCAGCCAGGGGTGTCAAAAATCCATGCCCCTGAGTGGCGTTGTTAAGCTGACCTAAGTCCCAGTGCTCGGTCAACCTAGCTACAGTTTCTTGGGGGGAGGCAGATTACCCACACCAATGGGAGAACCCCTCCAGTCAGCATAGATAGTTGTACACTGAAGCACTACAGTGGTGCAGCTGCAGCAGTGCAGCTGTGCTGCTGTAGTATTTTAAGTGTAGACAAGCCCTGAGTAACTGCAGTAGCTGCATTTCAACCTTAACTATAGACGTCATTAGTGCTCTCACTAAAACATAGGTATTGGCAGATTCCTGTTGGGTGCTCCTGAGGAGAGAGTGACTAATCCCATAAACAACTGTCACCTCTAAAGCAAAAAAGCTATACCATTTTCAGAAGTTGGAATAAAATGGTGCATTGTGCTTAAAATGCCCTTGGACACAAACATGCTTTTTTTGGCTTTTACATAGGATTTGGTAACATAGCACAATCCACAGATTCTTAAAGATAATTAAAAAAAAAATGTATTACAGCCGGGGCTACTTGAGTAAGTAAGAAGCTCTTCCATGACTTAAATACACCTCTACCTCGATATAACGCTGTCCTCAGGAGCCAAAAAATCTTACCACGTTATAGGTGAAACCGCATTATATCGAACTTGCTTTGATCCACCGGAGTGCGCAGCCCCGCCCCCCCCGGAGCACTGCTTTACCGTGTTATATCCAAATTCGTGTTATATCGGAGTAGAGGTGTATTTGCTAACATGAGCATGAAGAAAAGACAGTACTCAATGTACTTACTTTGATCAAATAACTACTCATCCTTTTGAAGCAGTCTTTTACTATGGATTCGTGGATAACATTTAAAAGACTGGTCTGTAGCTGTTGAATTAAAAATAAAAGGAAAAGCAAATGATCATTATGAGCTTGAGCACTTGGAAATAAAAATACATTTGGCTTGGAATATATGCTATTAAAATGATACCCTCTAGCTCTATGATAGTCTACTATAGAGCATAACTAGCTACTAATAGCAACATCTTTCTCATATGCAGGTCTGGACATTGCAGTACTGCACTGAGGGAGTTAGTTTTGGAAAATGTGTACACTATGAAATCACAATTTCTATATTAAATAATCAAAACTATACTGATAGCTTTTATAAGACATACAAAGAGTCTCTAATTAACTATGGAGATTTGGAAATTAAGTACACTAGAATTCGAATCCAAGCAAGGTGACATGGTTTTACAATGCTTGGTTTTTTATTTCATTTTTAGACCATTTGGTACAGTAGGTATATTATTCTAATGGTGGTACATTGTTACCGTAGTAAAACCATGGAAATACTTAGTATGCTTGGATGAGCACTGGATATTATTGTTCACTTAGAGGCAAATCTTGTCCCGGCCTTTGCCGGTACAGAAAACCTGATAACCATCAGAAGCCCCGTGGTTTTGCTGCATAGGGCTGGAACAGGGTATGAAGTTCCATTGAATTCCCAATCTCTTGACAGTAAAGAGCTGTGCTCTGTGGTTTCCCTCTACCGCAGCATGAAGAGGGAATTGCTGGGACAGATGTGTGCATTGAGCTGCCTGCAACTTCAAAGGTCCTTCAGCCCACCCCACCCCTGGAATGGAGGGTGCAGTTGCCAGAGAGGCTACCATTGACCTGAGCTTTCAATCCCATTTAAACAAAACAATTAAGCATGTGTTTAAGTGCTTTGCTGATTAGGGATGGATTTAAGCACTTGCTTAAATTCTATATTGCTTAGTGCAGGGTTTGGGATTTGGCAGTTACTGTGTTTAGTAATTTTTAGGCTTAAGAAGAATGTGTAATGAATCAAAATAAAAAGAAAGACTTCACTGTTCAGAGAGCGAGGCCGAGCAGTAAAGAATTGATTGTGTACTCAGTAGTATCTTAGTAAACAAACAAAAATTAAAAACTGTTTGGGCTGAATTTTAAGTCATTGCATCTAAATCAAGCCTTAAAAATGTATGTTTAAAACTTGGAAATACATGTGCAAAAATGGGTATTTGAATATGTTAATATGTTTGTACCATTACCCATTCTACATATTCATATGTTATGGATGCATCATATGTGCCATTGTTTAAAAATGTAGTTCTATATCTTTAAAGCTTTCTAGTGTATTTTCATTATTATACATTATGAGTTTCATTTTCCTTTAATGTCCATGGCTTTAGCGTGAAGAACACATTGGGGCGTGAATTTCCATACTTACACAAGTCTTGAGCTGCTCGTGAGTTGCATACATTTCCTTTAGAAAAATGTTTGTACGGGGAAAAGGAACTTTGGCTGTTTTAAAAAGCTCAGGAATTTCACGGACTATTTGGACAATGGCTGCTTTATCATGCTTAACCTATAAGGAGTAGAAAAAAAGAAATCCTAGGTATTTTTTTCAAACATTGGATTTTAGATTTCTGAATTAGCAGGGCACTTTGAAGCTGCCAGATTCAACATAAAAGTTTTGTCTCATCTTCATGACTGCCCTCTGTTTTTCTAACCACTAAAATTAAATACAGAAGTTATGCACCAGGATGTGCATTTGTGTGCACACATCAGGTATTACATGTACAATTTGCCTTTACACGTTTTTACTTCCATAATCTAGGCCCCAATTTTTATAAAAAAAAATTAACCCCAAATGTCACAAAACTCTTAAAAAATAGCCTCCCAACATCAGGAAAAAAGACAGTCACAGCTGTGAGAAAACATAGCCTTTGTTGTGATTTTTTTTTTTTTGAGGCAGGGAGGCTCTTTCCAAAGTCATTGCCTAATTCACCAACTTTTCAGAAATTCTAAACTTCCATTTTTAAAAAAAGCACTTAAATTTTCCATTTTGAAAGTGCAGGCATAACACCTTACTTAAACTGATAAGGGTCTCCACTCAAACTATCTCCGGACAAACAATGGCAGAAGCAAAATTATCTGTAGTCAAACAATGACAAAAGCAAAAGCCAGATGTCAACTCTTTCCTTTCTCTCCACCTTTCTACCTCCACAACCCCTCTTGTCCTGTGAGGTAGGAATTGCACAGACCAGTTGGATTCTAATATTAAGGACAAGCAACTTCATTCTATTTCTCTCTCTTTTTAAAAAAGAAGCATATTACATGCAAAAAATTGTCCTAAGGCAATTTTAGGGCTGCACAGTCAGATCACACTGAATGTGATGTAAAGCAGGAGTAAAATTTTTAGGCCTTGTGCAGGTCCTATGCACAGGGGTGAATTTTGCCCCAAATCCTGCTCCCTTTGAAATCAATTAAAGTTTTGCCATTGACTTCAGTGGAAGCAGGCCCAAAATTTTAAAAGTTCCAGTAACAAGGTTAATTATTCAATATTTAATTAATTTTTCTGATTAAATGTGTAGCTTAGTATAGTATCGCTTATGATGTAAAATGCTTATTGCAAAATGTACAGAATGTGCAAAGCAGCTGAGTTACAATGCAACAATGACAACAACTTAGCAAATATTTTTTCAACTTACTGCTTTTAACATCTGTTCTGGGACACACAAATTTTTGTTATCCATGTCCTTGCAGTCCAGAGGAAAGCTTCTCATGTTCTTTAAGGAAAATGAAGTGTAAATACATTATGCACATTTAAAAAAAGGTTTATCACAAAAACAATTAATTAGAAAATCAGTTATTAGTGATGCCATTGACCATGTGAGTGCATCAGAGCATACTAACAACTATGCTAATGTAGAGCTTGAACATGCCCTCTGATTGCATGTGTAGAGGACCCATTCTGCACAAACTTTCCCATGCCTACACAGAATGGAGGAGAGAGCTGCTTCTACAGCAACATTTTCCCAGCCCCCTCTGCTTGTCTCCCTGAATGCTCCATCAGGCTTGTAAATCCCTGTGGGTGTGAGGACGGGCAGTGGGCAGGCCATAATGGGTCAGACTAATCGCCCATCTAGCCCAGTATCCTGTCTCCTGACAGTGTCCCTAGTCTCTGACTGCTTGAGCCTGGGACTGAACAACAGGGGATGGATCACTCGATAATTGCCCTGTTCTGTTCATTCCCTCTGAAGCACCTGGCATTGACCACTGAGCACCATGGTTGGTCCCCAAGGCATAGAATCATAGAAGATTAGGGTTGGAAGAGACCTCAGGAGGTCATCTAGTCCAACCCCCATGCAATCTCTATGTGGAGAGCTTGAAGCTGGACTACTGCTCATATGGGTTGTGGGGTGGGGGAGACACACAAACTACAGCTGTCCAGCAGAAGGATTCTGGAAGTGAACCTTCTGCTGTTTTCCCACTTTTTAGCCCCTCCTCCCAAGGCATTTTCCTGTGAGAGGGGCAATATGGTCCATTTTTTTGGTGTCACTAAAACTACTGACTACCCAACCATGATACACTTTTGAGAGGTTCTTTATTCCATAAACTTGTGAAACAAAATATAAAGACACATCTGGATGGTAAAAGAGAAGCCACTTACCAGTTTCTCAATCTCCTTCAAAATCTCATTCCATCGAATGCTTTCCATGCAGTGTTGACTGCTACTTCTATGATCACCAAGGGACTTGGCAATCAGGCAGCCAGTTATCAGGAAAAGGAGGCTCCTGAAGTAGTACATGTTC
Source organism: Platysternon megacephalum (assembly GCA_003942145.1). Lineage (NCBI taxonomy): Eukaryota > Metazoa > Chordata > Testudines > Platysternidae > Platysternon > Platysternon megacephalum. Next base: position 13,767,867 of record QXTE01000026.1, read on the forward strand.
TGAGGGGGTGGGGAAAAGCAAAGATTCAATCCTCAGACTCTGCGCAACTTTTATGGGATGTCACTGAGCAAAACTAATTCAGATGGTTTTAAAATTCTGTAAAATGTGTACAGTTATTGTTCAACTCACCTGCTCTTACATACTCTCTATTACTCTCTGTAAAGACAGTGGGCCATGTCCTCAGGTATAAATAAGCACAGCTTCAATGAAGTCAGTGTGTCTGCACTCACTTAAACAAGCTAAAGATCTGGCCTAGTATATTATACCAGACAGAATCTGTGCTACCTGAGGTAAAATGAAAACAGGATGGCGAGGTGTTGATTGTTGATGTTATATTGCTATATGTTTTTAATGTTATGAGGCTATAATATGTTCTTAATCATTCTGGTGCATTTGCAAGATTTCATTACAAACATTTACAGCAATGAACAAGTGCAAACTTGTAATAAGAGCCAATGTTATATTGAATTACATTACCCTAAATATAAACTGGAAAAATATGTATAAAGATGCACTATCAGTTAAAAAAAAGAAGAATTTAAAAGTAATGTTCATACCTCTCTCCCTGCCTTTCTGTGTAAGACCCATACAAATAATATAGGAAACTGATTATACAGAGGAAACAGTGAAACAACAGTTGAACAAAGTAAACAAACTGAAAATGGAGAATATTATTCCCTAATCTGTTTTATAGTAATTCTAGTTGCTACTTGTAACATCAGTGTGTTTAAAAAAGTCAGAAAGTATTGAATTTTAAGTTGATGGTGACCCTTTCAATATAAGAATATATTTTATATGAATTATTTTTCATAGTAATCAATAGGCATCACTATAGTAAAGGAAAAACTATACATAAGTTCTTCTCCTTAACAAAAAACCCTCCAGTGTTATAATCAAAGCATCCTACCTTGGGGATAAGATTCAGCTCCTGATAGGACACTTCTGGACAGCTCTTGCAGTACCATTCTGCCAGCTATCCCAAGTCCCTTTTAACTGTTCTTTGCTCACCTTAGGAAACCACCGACCTGCCCTCTTTCATCTGCTGATGCAAAGTGAAACAGTTCCTTCTTTCAATATCCCATCCTTTCAGGTACACTTATTTCCAGGTACTAGAAATTTTTTATATGTGGGTGGTATAGAGACTAGAGTTGTAAGTTTTAATTTAAATACAGATATAAAGAAGTATACTACTAAAGTCAATAGGACTGAAATATATTAGTGTGCATTACTACTGGGTTTTACATCAGGAATTGAATAAGTAAACTATTAATGATTTTTAAATATCCATATACAAAGGACATAGATTAAAATGTATGTTTTTTACCAGTTTGAACAGACACTGTATTCTCTATATTTGTAATGGGGAACACTATTTGCTCTGGTAATAGCTTCCCTACCAATAACATTTTTTTAATCTGTGACCATTGTGTACACACACACACGTATATATCTATATAATTATCAATTAGATGAATGCACATACACACATACAATACACACACACAAATATATATATATATACACACCCTCTTATAGGTACCGGTATATATGTATGTGTTTTATATACAACCACAAACATATATAAATATTCACATGTGGGTACATATAGAGAGAGATTTACAAAAAATAAAATAAAAACCACCTCAGGTTTTTGGTTGTCTTTTGGGATTTTCAAAGGAGTTTAAGGGAGTTATATGTCCAACTCCCAACAAATTTGAAAGAAATCACAACCTTATTGAATAATAACTACAGTTCCACAACACCTTCTGTCTGAGGCTCTCAAATTCTATATGAATATTAATGACTTATGCCTCAAAATAACCCCACAAGGTAGCTATTGGGGGGAGGGATAGCTCAGTGGTTTGAGCATGGGCCTGCTGAACCCAGGGTTGTGAGTTCAATCCTTGAGGGAGGGATTTGGGGATTTCATTGGGGATTGGTCCTGCTTTGAGCAGGGGGTTGGACTAGATGACCTCCTGAGGTCCCTTCCAACCCTAATGATTATGATCTATGTTGCTCTTGCTTATTACATCATACTTCTTCAAGTCATTTTTATTCTCATTCTAGAATGTCTCCCTTTCTCTTTTTGTGATATACCTCCCCAAAATACTAAGCATTGTATTATTACCAGCTAGAATGCACTTTGAGCAGAAATTTTAAAGCTATATAAGGGCATAAAGATGTAGTTAGGTGCCTACTGAGCTTTTCAAAAGTGCCTAAGCATCTAAATCCCGACTTCTGAAAATCTCACCACGTGCATATCTTCATCTTTGGGTACCTAAAGTTGCTTTAAAATCTAGCCTTGCAAGCCTTACCCATTTGGCCTAGGTATTGGACCTTAGCTGAATGCTAGTGTTCTACATAAGTGCCAATTAACAACATTGATGGTAAAGCAATACAGGCAGTTGTTTACCATTTTGAGAAATGCACTGGTCATTCGGCCTTACGGACTATTTCTGACATTTTTGTTACTATTGGAAAGATGGTAGCCAGATTTTATAAAGTGAGGTTTGCCTTAGCATACCTAGCAAGTAAGCCTGGGAAATATGTGCTCTTCATTCATATCTTCTTAGCAGTAGATGAAGGTAATATCTATAGATCTGGGCCCTGATTCAGAAGAAAGCCTGTTAACCCAAAGAGCTTATAAACCCAAGCATCTTTGGGGAGGAAAAAAACCCAGCATGTTGATGTCTACCATAGGGACTGAGGAGTACTTGGTAGTTTTGTCAGGGCAGGGAGCGGAGTGCTATGAGCATTTCATTTGCTGGGAGATGGAAGGACTTAGGTTGTATTGGAGTTGGGCCCCATTTATGCAAAATCAATACCAGTGTGATTTGCTGTCTACCAATCACTTGCCCCAGATATGAGTCTAATTATAAGGGTTTGTTTATGCTCACAAGTTTTAATTTTTTTTCTAAACTTTGTAAGGCTATTTGTAGATTTTAGGTTCTTGACTAGTAGTTTAAATTTCCAAGGTGAAATCCTGGCCCACTGAAGTCAATGGCAAAAGTCAATGGCATTTAGTACAGATATTCTTCTACCAGTTACTAAACAGTCAACTCAAACTAATTAGAAAATAATCATTACAACCCCTCTAAAAAAAGTAGAACAAATTATAAAACTCTACCTTCATTTGTGAGATAAGCAAAAATAATTTGTTACATGTGTAATTAGCTGATGTTTGTACAATGCTTTTAAATGTACTGTATAGTGCCATTCATGTACTGTTACACACACAGTATGTACTATGCTAATTACAAGATCCAGGCCCTAACGCTTAAACTATAGGTAAGTAAATACTGTATTTTTAAAATAGCCTAAATTTCACATATAGTATTTAGCCACATGATTTTTTACACAATAACTGTGAGAATTTTAAAAATATCAAGTATAAATATCAAAACACAATTTCAACACAGATCCCATCAGAAGGAACTGTAGGGATCAGATATTATAATCATTGTCTTCTCTAACTGATCAGAAAGCACGTTTTTGAGGGTTGCACAAAGAGTATCTATGTGCTTTCTCATAACATCCTCCGCTTTCTTGTTTAACCCATTTTGATTAATTGATTATTATTTATTTATTATTTGTATTACCGTAGTGCCTAGGAGCCCCACTCCTGGACCAGGACCCCATTGTGCTATGCACTGTACAAACACAGAACAAAAAAGACACAAAGAGCGTACAATCTAAGATCAAGGCAAGAGACAGATGGATGCAGACAGACGGATGGGGGAGTACAAGGAAACAATGAGACAATATAGGTCTGCATGATAGGCTGTGGTCTCAGCACACCACCAGCCTAGCCCTTGTCAATTTTTTTGTAGGCCTCATGGCAAAGGAGAGTTTTAAGAAGGGTTTTGAAGGAGGCTAATGAGTTTGTTTTGCAGAAGTTTATGGAGAACTTCTCCCAAGTATAAGGGGCAGCATGGGATAAAGCATCGAGAGACAGGGACTGCAGAATAAGACGCTACTGACATCTGCAGAGTACATTGTGACCAGACCATAATTAGTATGTTGAGCCTTTTATCACACCCACAATTAAACTCAGGCCACTTCAAGAGATCCATTGTGTGGATTTCATAACAGGAGTTGGCTTTCATTCATGAACTTCCAGCACCATCTGGTTTTAGAATTAGAATGATAAGATCTTCAAGGCCCTCTTTGGTGTGTCTGGAGCTTCATTATGTCATTAGTGATTTAGTATTTTTTAAATTACTTTATTTTACAGAGCCTGATCCAAAGCCCACAGGTGTCAATGGACTTCTGTGGTTGTTGGATCAGACCTTACTCAAGTAAGATCTGGATTTTAATTAACTGCTATGGTAACTTAGATCTCAAAGAGAATCATTCCAAAATAATCAAAATTCAAAGTCAAATGAACAACTGAATATATACACCATCACGTCCAATACTTCTTACTGAGATAAAATCTATAGAAGTCTTTCCTATGAACTTTTCATTGTTGGGTTATTGTATTAATGTACTTCTTTACAAACTTGAACTGGATTACATCAGTGGAGGAAGCTTTCTTGTTAGTCCTAAATTTGAGTGAAATGGGTCAGTGGATTTGAAAAGTTACCTTCTCAATTCTTCCACCTTAACCTTTGACATCAGCGTTTACTATTTAAAAATCTGTGCAGTTTGGCTTTAAGCATTGGAATCCAGATGAATAGTTGGGTCAGGACATCTTCACTCCTGCAGCTTTACTGCATTTGTGTTTAATAAAAAAAAAAGAGAGAAATAAAATAATAATAAGTAGCCTTGGCAGTAGTATAACGGATTCAGAAACTGCTCCTTACCCAGAACACTGAAGAATATCAAGATAGACTCCACTTAAAAAATATACACAATATTAAAATAAATAAAAGTATTTCACATTATTTTGATCCAAAGATAAGGGGCCGCATTCAATGCTGTTGTTTGACCCCTTTGTGCTGCTCTGTCATGATACCAGGGCCAGAAAGTGGCTGGATCTCTCCAACTGAGATACTTGGATACATTCTTTACAATCCCTTTTTTATTTGTTTAAGATGGGTGTGAACTAGGGTTTTTTTTGGAAAGCATACAATTTACTGTATAAGGAGCATTTCCACAAGGTGGGAGTAGTACTTGACCCACCCAACCCAAACCACACCTGAAAGAAACTAATCTCCTCGCTACCCAGGATATATCATCATACAGGTGATTTTGGAATTCATAGGTGTAAACCTCACTGCTGAGAACAGCTCATGGCTGATGGGTGGAGTCCTGTTCACGTAAATGACTTAGCCATCGCAGCTGCCAAAAAGTACTTTCACTTCTCCAAAAAGATTATTGTCACAAAACTATTACCTGCTGCTATTGCTATGAATCCTAAATATTTATGTGATACTCCTACTTTAGATGTACCGAGGATTCTTACAAGGTCATATATTAGGTCCTAGAAATATTTAAGGGAATCTTGGAAAAATAGTATAAAAAAACACAAGTCTTTTTTGTGTGGTCTTGGATAGATCACATAATATCTCTGTGCCTCAGTTCCCCATCTGTAAAAGGGGAGTTAATAATGTTTCCTTTCTCCTCTCTTTGTCTGACTTGTCTATTTAGATAGGAATATCTAAATATCTTTGGGGGAAAGGACTATCTATTCTATGTGTCTGTACAGTGCCTAACACAATGGGGTTCTGATCTCCTTTCGGGCCTCTAGGCACTACAATATTGCAAATAAAGAATAATAAGATTAGAGATGCCCTGGGACTGGTTGGGTTTATATTAGTGGTATTCTCCCATGAGGCTCAGCAGTAAAACTTCAGGGCTGGACTGGAGAGTGTGTGTTTCCCATAACTGTACACCCATTTAAAGTCCTCAGAGCACCAGTGTACCCGATGACACTTTAAGAAGGAACTACCCACAGCTGCCAAATTTTGTGCAGCAGTATGTGTGATATTTCTTGATGTGAAACAAGCTGCCCCTTTGCAATGTGTGTGGGGAAGGTTTCTACCCTTCTTCTGCCCCTCAGAAGGAGGGGGAGTCAAGAAAAGCTATAATAGGGCTGTGGGCTGGGTGAGCCAGTGGTGACTAAAGGGGAAGCCACTGGGATCCAGGGCATTGGAAAGAGTTGAGGCAGCCTGAAGGAGCCTGACAGAGGGGTTTTTTTATGGAAGGAAGGAGTGTGAGGCCTAAGGGTATGTTATAGAGAGAGGCAGGAGAACCTGGGGGAAGATCTCAGGGCACTCTAAGAGGTTACTGGGGGCCAGTGGATGCCTGAAGACTTGGAAAGTTATTGAGGTGTAGCTATGGAGTGAGGGAACCTGAGGTGGCCTGCACTTCTCTGCCCCATCCCTCTCTCTCCCTTAGAGTCCGAGTCCCTCAGCTCTCCCACCAGTGACTTGCTACTGCTGCTTTCTCCTCCTTACTGCCAACAGCGCCATCTGACTCCGAACCATCAGGGAGCATGAGAGCTGAGGAAAAAAGACAGTTTTCCTGCCCCCATTCCTTCAGGGCTGTGAAATGCATGTCAGGGCTGCTGAATGTGTGAATAGTGCAGCCAATATGAATACCAGGCATAAAGGGCTACAGCAGAGGGGGCATTTTTCTTCTGTAATCTTCTGACGACAGCTTCGCCCACTCATCCTGCAATAAAACCTGCCACAAAGAAAGGTGGCAAGGGAAACGGTGGGAAGTCACAGGGAGCTTGTTGTAACATCCCTCATGTATGGCAAGTGGGTTCTTCACCAAATGATTTAGAAACTCCAAGATAGTTTGAGTCAAGAGCTGGGAGATGGTTCAGAATGGAGCAGTCCCTATCCTAGCTGGGCCAATTGAATCATCCCTGCAGAGATAGTCTCAGCATGATTTAAAAAATTATATACAGGAAAACTTGCTGTCTTGATACCTGCTGTCTCCACTGGTTAGCTTGGCCTGTCAATATGTCATAGCTCCTGGTGACATTTATTAGGGAATGGGAAGAATATTTATGTTTTAGTCTGGGACAGCTGTAAGCAACTGATGCTGCTAGGGAGAGAGATTCAGATAGTTTGTTTAGACATAGCTATTGAATTGGCTAAATTTGATTCAAAACCGTGTTATAATCCTTCATTTAACATTTTTACTTCAGTCAGGAAGTTAAGCATATAAGGAGACAGTAGGTGATTGGAGAAGATGCTAATGATGAATAATGATCTGTCATTAAGATGAATTTTTAGCTCCATATGTCTTATTTTGCCTGCAGACACAGTTGTAAGTGAGGTTATCTTGATCAAATATGGTACATTTCACTGTAGATGAACAAGCAGACTCGATTAATTTTGGGTTGTGTTCCAAGGCTAAGATTTTGTCACGGGCATTTTTAGTAAAAGTCACAGACAGGTTGTGGCAATAAACAATAAATCACGGAAGCCCAAACCCTGCAGTGTGGGGCTGGAGCCGACAGTCAGAACCTGGCTGCCCAAGGCTGACAGCTTGAGGCCTGCCATCTGGAGCTGAAGTCACCGGGGTCATGTAAAATCACAGAATTTGTGACCTCTGTGACCAACTCATAGCCTTACTCATAAGGTATTCAGGGTCATGGCAGGATGGTCGAATACTTGGATGGAAGATTTTCAAGGATCATTTAGATGATCCAGGAAGTGATACTGGTGATTCATTAGGAGAATGTTGTTAGTAGTTCATCACAACTTGAGTGAATAAAAAATAGGGCTGATATTTACAAGTGTTATACTGTAGCTGTTACTGTTGCAAATTATTTCTCATTGCATACAACTGGGCTTTAGTTCTCCTATCTTCCTTCAGGAACACTGGAGATAGCTAGAAAGTTAGTAGAAGATTCAATCTTATGTACACTGAACAGATTTTTAATTTTTAAGGAATAGATAGGATATCAAATTACATGAATTGGCAGCAAATAGCACTGTGTAGTTTTACATAGATGAAGAGCAAATTTAATGTGACCATTCACTGTATAAAGTGTAGCTGCTTTTCTTTGCATTAAATATTTGATTAATAATATTTGTGAGTAATTGTTTAAAAAAAAAACAGACTAGAAGTTGATTAAAATGCTCAAAGGGCTGTCTGGCATTTTCAGAAGAGGTTGTAACCAGTCATCTACAAAATCCACATTTGCATGTGCAATCAACCATTTGTACATGGAAATGGGCATTTAAGTACAAAGGGCCTACCCCTAGTCCACCAGGGGTCAGTGGGAGGTTTGCCATTGATTTTAACAGGAGCCTTGTCATAATTCCATTTGTATGCACAAATTTAGGCTGTTGTGGCACAACTAATTTGAAAATTAGGCCTAAAATTCCATTTTAGGGTCTAATCCACTCATAGATTCCAAGGCCTAAAGGGATCATTGTGATCATCTAGTCTGACCTCCTGTACAACACAGACAGAACTTCCTCAAAATAATTCCTACACCATAAATTTTCACCAACTCTTGGTGAAATCAATGGAAATCTCTCTCTTGACTTAAGTGAAAATGGGCCTGGGCCTGGCCAAAATATTCAAACCCGGTAACCTAAAGTTAGGCTCATAAATACAGATGTAGGCACTTGAATAAAAGTTGTCTGTTTTTCAAAGGTGTTGAGCACATGTAGCTCCCATTGACTGAAATAAGATTTGTGAGTGCTCAAATCTTCTGAAAATCAGGGCCTCTAGATGCCTGAATCTGGATTTGAAGCAGGTATGAAGATGTTTAAGCCTTATTTCTTTTGGTATCATTTCCTTAAATTGTCTTTCTGTACTCACTACTTTCTGTTCTTGAAACTGGAGCCTCTTTCCCAGGATACCTCTACCCACCTACATAGCTGCACACCTCTCTCAGTAGGGCAAACATCCAACTTCACATAATTAGTTTCAAAAACTTTCTAGATTACATCATCTTTTTAACAATCTAGTGCTCTAAGGGTATTTTTTAATCAGAACAGGCAAATATAATATGAAAAAGAGAGCACAATCACCATATTATTTGTTATTCTGAAAAGTTTGATCACATTTCTTTAATACTGTTTTAATTAAAGGATCTTATGCTTTTAAACCTTTGGAACTCATATCACCCATAGATACTACAGTACAATACAAAAATTGATAACTTTTGTCATTTTTGGAAATTATTTTAATAGTCCCACACATAAATCTTTAAAGCTGCTAATTTTTTTCTACTTACAAAAACAACTGTGAAAAAATTCATAAATTACAAACCTAAAAACATTCAAAAATGTGTCAAGTTATAAGAATTGTCATATTCTTGGTTAGACCTCAATCCTGCAAAGGCTACGCACAGGCTTAACTTTAGAAACAGGAGCAGTCCTACCGAGGTCATTCAGACTACTCACTTGCTTAAAGACAAGCAGAAATCTTTGTAGCAAAGGGATCTTGATGTGTAAATTTAATGATAACGAAATCTCAAAAAGGACACCTGAAATTGGCCAAGAGCAGAACCCTGTGCAATACATTTTCACCTACAGAGTCAAGTGGAAATTTCACACTCTATTCAGAAAATATAAACCAAATTATTTATGTTGGCCTAAAGTTTCAAAAGTGACTAGTGATTTTAGGTGCCGAAGCAGAGACACCTGTAGAAGAGGCTAGATTTTTAAAAAATGCTGAGCATCCAGCCTCGAAATATTAGGCCCTTTTAAGGTGTTTCAATTTACACAACCAAAAGATTGAGACATCCAAAATCACTAGTCACTTTTGAATGTTTCGGCCACTATATTAAATTTATTCACAATTTTTCTTAACATTTATCTTCAACACTTATGAATGTAAACCCTATTAGCGTTCATTTGTTTCCAAGTATCAGAGGGGTAGTTGTGATAGTCTGGATCTGTAAAAAGCGACAAAGAGTCCTGTGGCACCTTATAGACTAACAGACGTATTGGAGCATAAGCTTTCGTGGGTGAATACCCACTTTGTCAGACGCATGTAGTGGACATTTCCAGAAGCAGGTATAAATATGCAGGCAAGAATCAGTCTAGAGATGACGAGGTTAGTTCAATCAGGGAGGATGAGGCCCTCTTCTAGCAGTTGAGGTGTGAACACCAAGGGAGGAGAAACTGCTTTTGTAGTTGGCTACATTCACAGTCTTTGTTTAATCCTGCTCTGATGGTGTCAAATTTGCAAATGAACTGAAGTTCAGCAGTTTCTCTTTGAAGTCTGGCCCTGAAGTTTTTTTGCTGCAGGATCGCTACCTTTAAATCTGCTATTGTGTGGCCAGGGAGGTTGAAGTGTTCTCCTACAGGTTTTTGTATATCGCCATTCCTAATATCTGACTTGTGTCCATTTATCCTTTTACGTAGGGATTGTCCAGTTTGGCCGATGTACATAGCAGAGGGGCATTGCTGGCACATGATGGCGTATATTACATTGGTGGATGTGCAGATGAATGAACCGGTGATGTTGTGGCTAATCTGGTTAGGTCCTGTGATGGTGTTGCTGGTGTAAATATGTGGGCAGAGTTGGGGAGGGATAACTCAGTGGTTTAAGCATTGGCCTGCTAAACCCAGGGTTGTGAGTTCAATCCTTGAGGGGGCCACTTAGGGATCTGGGGCAAAATTGGTCCTGCTAGTGAAGGCAGGGGGCTGGACTCGATGACCCTTCAGGGTCCCTTCCAGCTCTATGAGATAGGTATATCTCCATGTATTATATTAAAAAGGACACACAAATAATTAGTAAAATGTTAACCAGAGGTTGGACAGTTTTCAAGAGGCTCACTCTATAAGAACTTGGAAAGGGTCATATCTCAAGATTCTGACATTAAAGCTAAGCTCTGTATACAACCGTAAGATCAAATGCTCCATTCAATTATGAAAAATAAAAGAACAAAACCCAAATATGTATAGTGCAGCATTTCAACAGAACAGGAAGATTGAAGATATACATTAAGGTTTAGGGCTGAATTCAGCTATTGATTACTTCATAAAACTCTGGTTAATTTCAATGAAAGTTGAGTGAATGATAATAATGTATGCCGAGTGCAGAATTTGGTCCCTAGACCCTGGAAGTTGTAGAAGATTATTTTCAGTTTGGACCACTGATTTGAACAACACTTTCCACTTTTTATACATGGTACACTCTTGCATTTGGTATTGCATAGTGAGGTTTATCGTAGGCATTGCTATTAGATCCAAAAGGAATGGAAAGCAGGGGATGGCAGATGTGAGGGAAAAGGACAAGCATATTTCTGGATTCCTAGAACTTGATAGCTGTTTATGAAAGACACATTCTTTACCCAGAAAAATGCCTGGGCTAATGAGATCTGTCTAGACATGCAATAGCAATCAGCAGGTTGATTATTTTTTATTTAAGATAAAATGAAACCTAATCATAGTTAAAATGAAACCTAATCAATATTCCACAGTTACAAAGGGATTTTACAAAAGCTGATTTCGAAAACCTATGCCAAACATTTACATGAACAAGAAACTTTAGAATTGGAAACTTAAAATTCTGAATAGCATGAGAAAATAATAGTGCAACAATAATTGAAGTAGGTGGTAATTCATAACTTTTTTATAAAGAACCTTGAAAGCAAAAGATCTGAAACATCTGTAATTGCTAATATAATTATTATAATGCTTTGACGTTTTTCTGATATTTTATTAAAAATACAAATATTTTTTTCTCAAATAAACTTCAAAACATTCCAGAAAAAGTAATAAAACAAAATAGATTAACATATATGTAACATTACCTCAAGGAAGACTTTATTCATTTTTATTTCTACTCTGTTTTCAGAGTTCAATACTTTTTTTTATATAAAATCAATGAACTCATTACAAGGTATTCACAGATTACAAGGCTAAAATGTGATAATCTAATCTGACACCTTGTATTACAGAGACCATAAACTTCTTTTAGTTCCTATTTGAACTAGAGCAGATCTTTTAGAAAAACATCCAGTGTTGGTTTGAAAATTGCCATTGATGGAGAATCCACCATGACCCTTGGTAAATTGTTCCAAGGGTTAACTACTCTCACTAGTTAAAAAATGCACCTTATTTCCAGACTGAATTTGTCTAGCTTCAGCTTCCAGCTATTGACTCTTGTTATACCTTTGTCTGCTAGGTTGAAGAGCCCATTATTAAATTTTTGTTCCCCAGGTAGGTACTTNAAACCTCCCCCACTGCAACTTGAGACCATTACTCCTTGTTCTGTCATCTGGTACCACTGTGAACAGTCTAGATCCATCCTCTTTGGAACCCCCTTTCAGGTAGTTGAAAGCAGCTATCAAATCCCCCCTCATTCTTCTCTTCTGCAGACTAAACAATCCCAGTTCCCTCAGCCTCTCCTCATAACTCATGTGCTCCAGCCCCCTAATCATTTTTGTTGCCCTCCGCTGGACTCTTTCCAATTTTTCCACATCCTTCTTGTACTGTGGGGCCCAAAACTGGACACAGTACTCCAGGTGAGGCCTCACCAATGTCGAATAGAGGGGAACGATCACATCCCTCGATCTGCTGGCAATGCCCCTACTTATACAGCCCAAAATGTCATTAGCCTTCTTGGCAACAAGGGCACACTGTCGACTCATATCCAGCTTCTTGTCCACCGTAACCCCTAGGTCCTTTTCTGCAGAACTCCTGCCTAGCCACTTGGTCCCTAGTCTGTAACAGTGAATGGGATTCTTCCGTCCTAAGTGCAGGACTCTGCACTTGTCCTTGTTGGACCTCATCAGGTTTCTTTTGGCCCAATCCTCTAATTTGTCTAGGTCCCTCTGTATCCTATCCCTACCCTCCAGTGTATCTACCACTCCTCCCAGTTTAGTGTCATCTGCAAATTTGCTGAGAGTGCAGTCCACGCCATCCTCCAGATCATTAATGAAGATATTGAACAAAACCGGCGCCAGGACCAACCCTTGGGGCACTCCGCTTGAAACCGGCTGCCAACTAGACATGGAGCCGTTGATCACTACCCGTTGAGCCCGACGATCTAGCCAGCTTTCTATCCACCTTATAGCCCATTCATCCAACCCATACTTTTTTAACTTGCCGGCAAGAATACTGTGGGAGAACGTATCAAAAGCTTTGCTAAAGTCAAGGAATAACACATCCACTGCTTTCCCCTCATCCACAGACCCAGTTATCTTGTCATAGAAGGCAATTAGGTTAGTCAGGCATGACTTGCCCATGGTGAATCCATGCTGACTGTTCCTGATCACTTTCCTCTCCTCTAAGTGCTTCAGAATTGATTCCTTGAAGATCTGCTCCATGATTTTTCCAGGGACTGAGGTGAGGCTGACTGGCCTGTAGTTCTCCGGATCCTCCTCCTTCCCTTTTTAAAAGATGGGCACTACATTAGCCTTTTTCCAGTCATCCGGGACCTCCCCCAATCGCCATGAGTTTTCAAAGATAATGGCCAATGGCTCTGCAATCACATCCGCCAACTCCTTTAGCACCCTCGGATGCAGCGCATCCGGCCCCATGGACTTGTGCTCGTCCAGTTTTTCTAAATAGTCCCGAACCACTTCTTTCTCCACAGAGGGCTGGTCACCTTCTCCCCATACTGTGCTGCCCAGTGCAGCAGTCTGGGAGCTGACCTTGTTCGTGAAGACAGAGGCAAAAAAAGCATTGAGTACATTAGCTTTTTCCACATCCTCGGTCACTAGGTTGCCTCCCTCATTCAGTAAGGGGCCCACACTTTCCTTGACTTTCTTCTTGTTGCTAACATACCTGAAGAAACCCTTCTTGTTACTCTTAACATCTCTTGCTAGCTGCAACTCCAAGTGTGATTTGGCCTTCCTGATTTCACTCCTGCATGCCTGAGCAATATTTTTATACTCCTCCCTGGTCATTTGTCCAATCTTCCACTTCTTGTAAGCTTCTTTTTTGCGTTTAAGATCAGCAAGGATTTCACTGTTTAGCCAAGCTGGTCGCCTGCCATATTTACTATTCTTTCTACACATCGGGATGGTTTTTTCCTGCAACCTCAATAAGGATTCTTTAAAATACAGCCAGCTCTCCTGGACTCCTTTCCCCCTCATGTTATTCTCCCAGGGGATCCTGCCCATCAGTTCCCTGAGGGAGTCAAAGTCTGCTTTTCTGAAGTCCAGGGTCCGTATTCTGCTGCTCTCCTTTCTTCCTTGTGTCAGGATCCTGAACTCTACCATCTCATGGTCACTGCCTCCCAGGTTCCCATCCACTTTTGCTTCCCCTACTAATTCTTCCCGGTTTGTGAGCAGCAGGTCTAGAAGAGCTCTGCCCCTAGTTGGTTCCTCCAGCACTTGCACCAGGAAATTGTTCCCTACACTTTCCAAAAACTTCCTGCATTGTCTGTGCACCGCTGTATTGCTCTCCCAGCAGATATCAGGGTGATTAAAGTCTCTCATGAGAACCAGGGCCTGCAATCTAGTATCTTGTGCTAGTTGCCGGAAGAAAGCCTCGTCCACGTCATCCCCCTGGTCTGGTGGTCTATAGACTGTGATCAAGTCACCCCTTAACTTTCTCCTTGTAAAGATAAATAGATTAAGCTCTTTACTGTTACACCATGAAGTGCATTTTCCAATCCTTTAATCATTCTTGTGGTTCTTCTGTGAACTGTCTCCAATGTATCAACATCCTTCTTAAACTGTGGACACTAGAACTGGATACCCTATTCCAGGGGCAGTTTGACCAGTGCCAAATACAGAGGTAGTATATAATTCCCTACTCCTACTCAATATTCCCTTTGATACATCCAAGGATCACATTAGCCATTTTGACTACAGCATCACATTGAGAGTTCATGTATAGCTGATTATCCACCATGACCCCCCCCCACCTAAGTCTTTTTCAGAGTCACTGCTTTCCAGGATAGAGTCCCCCATTTTGTAAATATGGCCTTACATTCTTTGTTCCTGGATGTATAACTAAAGCTACTAACTCTGTCCTTGTCTCTTAAATGAGTAAGACCACAAATAATCTTTCTCTTGCATTAGTGATGAGAAAGTCTGAAAAAGTTTGGAGGTTCAGTTCAGGTTCAATAATCAACCAAAATGTTTCTTTAACTGTTATTTGAAATTCCTGAATGTACTAAAATATTGGGTGACCAGAAAATTTGTGAATCTCACAATATATGCAGTAATTCCTGCTTTTCAAGTTAATTTTGAGTTTGGGATGAAAATATGGTTTCATTCTTACTGGTATTTAAATTGTTTCATCCAACCCCATTATGTAATAACCCTACTGAAAAAGCACACAGGGAAAATAAAATATTACATATTGTTTATTGGCAAAAGTACAAGAAGCAGACAATGGTGGTGATATCCCTGCTACCCTGCAGTCCACTGTTTTGATTACGAGCAAGTTCAGCATGACCTAAACTGATGGAGATAAAATGGGAGGAAATTACAAAACTGGTCAAAAACATTATTTCATTCGAATTTGCAGATTCATCAAAATTGGAACATTTTTGGGGCCCATGGACAGATTTCACCAAAGTTCTGACAGAATCTTGTCTGTCAGGCATGGTTCCTTTGGTTGCCCGGTTTCCTGACACCTTGTCCACCAGGCTCCTCGGCAACCACATGATCTGTGGCTCTAGAAAAGCCAGCTACACAGACTGCCCTGGGACCAATGACCACAAGGCTTCCAGTGCAGTCCACCAGGGCAATGGCTTGGAGCCAGCACTCCATTCCTTTTTTTGTGGTATGTCTACACTACGAAATTAGGTCGAACTTATAGAAGTCATTTTTTTAGAATTCATTTTTATACAGTCGATTGTGTGTGTGCCCACACAAAAGGCTCTAAGTGCATTAAGTCGGCGTACTGCGTCCACAGTACCGAGGCTAGCATCAACTTCCGGAGCGTTGCACTGTGGGTAGCTATCCCACAGTTCCCGCAGTCTCCGCCGCCCATTGGATTTCTGGGTTGAGATCCCAATGCCTGATGGGGCAAAAACAGTGTCGCGGGTGGTTCTGGGTACATGTCGTCAGGCCCCCCTCCCTCTGTGAAAGCAACGGCAGACTATCGTTTTGCTCCTTTATTCCTGGGTTACCTGTGCAGATGCCATACCACGGCAAGCATGGAGCCCGCTCAGCTCACCGTCACGTATGTCTCCTGGGTGCTGGCAGACGTGGGACTGCATTGCTACACAGCAGCAGCTCATTGCCTTTTGGCAGCAGACGGTGCATTACGACTGGTAGCCATCGTCGTCATACTCCTGGGGGCTCTTTTAGCCGACCTCGGTGAGGTCGCTCAGGGGCGCCTGGGCAGACATGGGAGTGACTCAGCCAGGTCATGCCCTTTTTAAGTTTTGTCTCCTGGAGACTCAGTCCTGCCGGCAGTCGTACTGCACCGTCTTCTGCCAAGCACCCAGGAGATGACGATGGCTAGCAGTCATACTGCACCGCCTGCTGCCAGCCTAAGATGTATAAGATCGATGGAGTGGATCAAAAGAAGAAATAGACCAGATTTGTTTTGTATTCTTTTGTATTCATTTGCTCCCACCTTCCTTCCTTCCTCCCTCCATGAAATCAACGGCCTGCTAAACCCAGGGTTTTGAGTTCAATCCTTGAGGGGGCCATTCTGTGTGACAGTTGTTTGTGTTTCTCCTTGATGCAAAGCCACCCCCTTTGTTGATTTTAATTCCCTGTAAACCAACCCTGTAAGCCATGTCGCCAGTCGCCCCTCCCTCCGTCAGAACAACGGCCGAGAATCGTTTCGCGCCTTTTTTCAGCGCAGACGCCATAGCACTGGGAACATGGAGACTGCTCAGATCACCGCGGCAATTATGAGCACTATAAACATCACACGCATTATCCTGCAGTATATGCAGAACCAGAACCTGCAAAAGCGAAACCAGGCAAGGAGGCGACGGCAGCGCGGTGACGAGAGTGATGAGGACATGGACATAGACCTCTCACAAAGTGTGGGCCCCAACAATGTGCACATCATGGTGTTAATGGGGCAGGTTCATGCCGTGGAACGGCGATTCTGGGCCCGGGAAACAAGCACAGACTGGTGGGACCGCATAGTGTTGCAGGTCTGGGATGATTCCCAGTGGCTGCGAAACTTTCGCATGTGTAAGGGCACTTTCATGGAACTTTGTGACTTGCTTTCCCCTGCCCTGAAGCACCAGAATACCAAGATGAGAGCAGCCCTCACAGTTGAGAAGCGAGTGGCGATAGCCCTGTGGAAGTTTGCAATGCCAGACAGCTACCGGTCAGTCGGACATCAATTTGGAGTGGGCAAATCTACTGTGGGGGCTGCTGTGATCCAAGGAGCCAACACAATCAAAGAGCTGCTGATATCAAGGGTAGTGACTCTGGGAAATGTGCAGGCCATAGTGGATGGCTTTGCTGCAATGGGATTCCCTAATTGTGGTGGGGCTATAGACGGAACCCATATCCCTATCTTGGCACCGGAGCACCAAGCCAGCGAGTACATAAACCGAAAGGGGTACTTTTCAATGGTGCTGCAAGCACTGGTGGATCACAAGGGACGTTTCACTAACATCAATGTGGGATGGCCGGGAAAGGTACATGACGCTCGCATCTTCAGGAACTCTGGTCTGTTTCAAAAGCTGCAGGAAGGGACTTTCTTCCCAGACCAGAAAATAACTGTTGGGGATGTTGAAATGCCTAGAGTTATCCTTGGGGACCCAGCCTACCCCTTAATGCCATGGCTTATGAAGCCATACACAGGCAGCCTGGACAGTAGTCAGGAGCTGTTCAACTATAGGCTGAGCAAGTGTAGAATGGTGGTAGAATGTGCATTTGGACGTTTAAAAGTGCGCTGGCGCAGTTTACTGACTCGGATAGACCTCAGCGAAACCAATATTCCCATTGTTATTACTGCTTGCTGTGCGCGCCACAATATCTGTGAGAGTAAGGGGGAGACGTTTATGGCGGGGTGGGAGGTTGAGGCAAATCGCCTGGCCGCTGATTATGCGCAGCCAGACACCAGGGCGGTTAGAAGAGTACAGGAGGGCGCGGTGTGCACCAGAGAAGCTTTGAAAACCGGTTTCATGACTGGCCAGGCTACGGTGTGAAAGTTCTGTTTGTTTCTCCTTGATGAATCCCCCCCCCCCTTGGTTCACGCTACTTCCCTGTAAGCTAACCACCCTCCCCTCCCCCCTTCGATCACCGCTTGCAGAGGCAATAAAGTCATAGTTGCTTCACATTCATGCATTCTTTATTAATTCATCAAATAAATAGGGGGATAACTGCCAAGGTAGCCTGGGAGGGGTGGGGGAGGAGGGAAGGACAAGGCCACACTGCACTTTAAAAATTTGAAACTTACAAACTTATTGAATGCCAGCCTTCTGTTGCTTGGGCAATCCTCTGGGGTGGAGTGGCTGGAGGCCCCCCACCACGTTCTTGGGAATCTGAGTGAGGAGGCTATGGAACTTGGGGAGGAGGGCGGTTGGTTACACAGGGGCTGTAGTGGTGGTCTGTGCTCCTGCTGCCTTTCCTGCAGCTCAACCATACGCTGGAGCATATGAGTTTGATCCTACAGCAGCCTGAGCATTGACTCCTGCCTTCTGTCAGCAAGCTGACGCCACCTATAATCTTCAGCCCACCACTTACTCTCTTCAGCCCGCCACTTACTCTCTTCAGCCTGCCACCTCTCCTCGCGTTCATATTGTGCTTTCCTGCACTCTGACATTGTCTGCCTTCACGCATTCTGCTGTGCTCTGTCAGTGTGGGAGGACAGCATGAGCTCAGAGAACATTTCATCCCGAGTGCGTTTTTTTCGCCTTCTAATCTTTGCTAGCCTCTGGGAAGGAGAAACATGTGCAGCTGGTGGAGGAAAAAAAAGGGAGAGTGGTAGTTAAAAAGACACATTTTATAGAACAATGGGTACACTCTTTCATGGTAAACCTTGCTGTTAACATTACATAGCACATGTGCTTTCGTTACAAGGTCGCATTTTGCCTCTTATTGAGGGCCTGCCGGTTTGGTGTGAGAGATCACTCACGCAGGGCCGGGCAACAGAATTCGGCTTGCAGGCAGCCATGGTAAGCCACAGTCTTTTGGCTTCTTTAACCTTCATAATGTGTGGGAATGGTTTCAAACAGCAGCACCCTCATTTCCCATACCAAGCAGCCGTTGGGTTGGCCATTTAAAATGGGTTGGCAATTTAAAAGGAGGGGCTGCGGTTTCCGGGTTAACGTGCAGCACAAACCCAATTAACACCCCCCCCCCCCACACACACCCAATTCTCTGGGATGATGGCTTCATCCCTCCCCCCACCGCGTGGCTAACAGCAGGGAACATTTCTGTTCAGCCACAGGCAAACAGCCCAGCAGGAATGGGCACCTCTGAATGTCCGCTTAATAAAACCACCCTATTTCAACCAGGTGACCATGAATGATATCACTCTCCTGAGGATAACACATAAAGAACGGATGTTGTTTGAATGCCAGCAAAACACCGTGACCATACGCTGCAATGCTTTGTTCTGCAATGATTCCCGACTACGTGCTACTGGCCTGGCGTGGTAAAGTGTCCTACCATGGAGGACGGAATAAGGCTGCCCTCCTCAGAAACCTTTTGCAAAGGCTTTGGGAGTACATCCAGGAGAGCTTTATGGAGATGTCCCTGGAGGATTTCGGTTCCATCCCCAGACACGTTAACAGACTTTTCCAGTAGCTGTACTGGCTGCGAATGCCAGGGCAAATTAATCATTAAACACGCTTGCTTTTAAACCATGTATAATATTTACAAAGGTACACTCACCAGAGGTCCCTTCTCCACCTTCAGAGTCCGGGAGCCCACCTTGGGTGGGTTCGGGGGGTACTGGCTCCAGGTCCAGGGTGAGAAACAGATCCTGGCTGTTGGGGAAACCGGTTTCTCCACTTCCTTGCTGTGAGCTATCTTTAACCTCCTCCTCATCATCTTCCTCATCCCCAAAACCCGCTTCCGTGTTGCGTGCTACTCCATTGACGGAGTCAAAGCACAGGGTTGGGGTAGTGGTTGCTGCACCCCCTAGAATGGCATGCAGCTCATCATAGAAGCAGCATGTTTGGGGCTGTGACTCGGAGCGGCCGTTTGCCTCCCTGTTTTTTTGGTAGGCTTGCCTGAGCTCCTTAATTTTCATGCGGCACTGCTGCGAGTCCCTGTTATAGCCTCTGTCCTTCATGCCCTTGGAGATTTTTTCAAATGTTTTGGCATTTTGTTTACTGGAACAGAGTTCAGCTAGCATGGATTCGTCTCCCCATACAGCTATCAGATCCCGTACCTCCCGTTCGGTCCATGCTGGAGCTCTTTTGCGATTCTGGGACTCCATGGTCACCTCTGCTGATGAGCTCTGCATGGTCACCTGTGCTGATCAGCTCACCACGCTGGCCAAACAGGAAATGAAATTCAAAAGTTCGCGGGATTTTTCCCGTCTACCTGGCCAGTGCATCTGAGTTGAGAGCGCTGTCCAGAGCGGTCACAATGGAGCACTCTGAGATAGCTCCCGGAGGCCAATACCGTCAAATTGCGTCCACACTACCCCAAATTCGACCCGGGAAGGCCGATTTCAGCACTAATCCCCTCGTCGGGGGTGGAGTAAAGAAATAGATTTTAAGAGCCCTTTAAGTCGAAAAAAAGGGCTTCGTCGTGTGGACGGGTGCAGGGTTAAATCGAGGTAACGCTGCTAAATTCGACCTAAAATCATAGTGTAGACCAGGCCTGTGTTTTGGATTTGGAGACTGCTATTACTTCAATCATTTATTTCATTCATCCTGAATGTATAGCAGTTATATCCAATGCATGACAGCAAGGTTTAACCCAATGCACAACAAAATTCTGTATTGCTTTCAATGGCAAGCAATCATTTCGTGCCTTGGTTAAAGGTAGAGAATGTCATATGTGATGCTACAATGCCTACTAGAACTCATTCTGTCCTTACAAGGTGGAGATTCCAAGCCCATGTCTTGGAAAGTTCACTATTTCATGGTCATGCATATGATAACCATTTGGATATAAGCATCTCAAAAGCGGGTGCCACAATCAAAACATTTCACAGATTTCTACTGTATACATTGAAGGGCATTGACATGTATTCTCGTTGGAACAAATTTGATTGTATTTTGCAAAACAGTCATGCAGTGTTGTAGCCATGTTGATCCCAGGATATTAGAGAGACACGGTGGGTGAGGTAATATCTTTTATTAAAATTATTAAAATAAAAGGTATTTCCTCACCCACTTGTGTCTATGAAATTAATGGACATCATTTGGACATTTACCATCATTTATGCAGATTGCAAGCTTTTTGGAGCAGGGCTGGTCTTTTTGTTCTGTCTTTGTACAGTGCCTAGCACAGTGAGTCCACGACGAGGGCTCATATGTGCTACCGCAATACAAATAATAAATAATCATAATTTGTTATTGTGCAATTTTCTCCTGACGAAGTGGGTATTCACCCACGAAAGCTTATGCTCCAGTACGTCTGTTAGTCTATAACAGGGGTCTCAAACATCTGGCCTGCGGGCCGCATGCGGCCCGCAGGGTTATTGCATGCGGCCCGCAAGCTCCTCATGGCCCCCCCGCCCTCCCCCAACGTTTACCTAGAGTGGCTGCCTGCCTGCCCTGCCCCCGCGCTGGGAATCGGCTGGAACCTGGGGGAGGAGGGGCGCAGGGGTGTGTGTGGCTGTTGCTTCAGGCACCGCCCCCAGCAGCTCCCATTGGCCGGGAATGGGGAACTGTGGCCAATGGGAGCTGCTGGGGGC
>QXTE01000026.1:13790484-13849672 GCA_003942145.1 Platysternon megacephalum
CACCCTGCACCCCAACCCCCTGCCCTGAGCCCCCTGCTGCACCCCGACCCCCTGCCCTGAACCACCCGCTGCACCCCTTCTGCACCCCAACCCCCTGCCCTGAACCCCCACCACACGCCACACCCCACACCCCTGCCCTGAGCCCCCTGCTGCACCCCTCCTGCACCCGACCCCCTGCCCTGAACCCCCTGCCGCACCCTGCACCCTGACCCCCTCCTGCACCCTTCACCCCAACTCCCTGCCCTGAGCCCCCGCCACACCCCTCCTGCGCCCCCTGGGGGCAGGGAGGGGGCAGAGTTGGGGTGGGGATTTCGGGGAAGGGGTTGGAATGGGGGCAGGGAAGGGGTGGGAAGAGGCGGGGCAGGGGCGGGGCCTCATGGAAGGGGTGGAGTGGGGGCGGGACTGAGGGCGGCGGGGGGGAGGTGTCAGTAAATGCGGCCCGCGGCCCAATGTACTAGTCCTCATGTGGCCCTCGTGGTCATTTGAGTTTGAGGCCCCTGGTCTATAAGGTGCCACAGGACTCTTTGTCGACAATTTTCTCCTGTTATCTAGCAAAAATGTGAAAAAGGATTGTTTTCCTTTATGTTCTCACCCCTCTATTCTATGGGGTCAAGTGTATGGATGCAAATGTCTGACTGTCAGTAATGCCATGTCAATCATCTCCTCCTCATACCCAAGTATACACACCCTTTCAAAAGCATTGTCAAGCCATTTCTTCATTAAAAAGAAATCTGGGTTCTATTGCTGTCTCTGCAACAGACTTCCCATGTGACTTTGGGCAAATAATTTAACCTCTATTTGCTTCAGTTTTTCATTGGAGCATAGAATTTTACCCCTGGTCCATCTAATTTGGTATCCTGTCTTTAACCATGGTGAATATCAGATGTAAGAATCCTGGGTAAGCCTTCTGCCAGGTGATTAATGGCAACAATAAGGATTGGGTTCAATATATCTAGAGTCCCTCTTGACAAATAACTAAAATGGCTCAAGCCCCAATCCAGAACCTGGGAAAACTCCCTTAACAAGCAGAACTTCCCAGTTGCAGGCAAACCGAGACAGTGTACAAACAGGTAAGTCTTCATTAGGAAAAGGAGAACACAGCAACAGAATACATACACATAAAGGGTAAAATAACCCTCACCCTTTGCCTCCTGTTACTTTGTCAGTCATCTGTCTCACTCCCTTTCCACTTGCTGGTGAGAATGTCCTACAGGTAATAGTGCCTTGACTGCACCATCTCACCCATCCATCAAATTCCACTTATTGTTTGGATCAGCGAGTAGCAGTAATCCACATGTCTCTTCGCAGGGCTATCTCCAGTGGCAAGGGAGCTGCTTGCTGGTCCCACCTGAAGGCACCACCACCTAGCCCAGTGTAGCGGTTCAGCTTTATTAAGGTGCTGGGTAGGCAGGGCCTGCACCTCTGCTGCTGTCATCTGTATTGTTTCTCACTGCTGAACCCTCTGTACCTGCTCGCACAGCAAAATCTTCAATCTGCATTTTTCTTACAGAGATGTCCTCACAGGAGGGAAGCCATTTTGAGCAGAGTGCTGGCTGCTTGAAAAGGAGATCTTTGCCACAAAGTAACACCACTTTCCCAATCAGTGGTTGGCTTGTTCCCCAAAGTGTGCAGTTTTGTATCCCTTACAACTTTTAAAAATCCCAACCAATGTAACTGTGAAAGTTCTCATTATCCATAGAAATGTCTAATCTTGTTTGAATCCAACTAAGTTTTTGACCTCAATGCTATCTTGTGGCAAACCATTCTACATATTAATTATGTGTTGGATATCTTCAAAATCCTTTTATCAGTTTTAAAGTTAATTTTTTCAGTTTAATTGAATGTCCCCTTGCTCTTCTATTATATGAGGAGTAAACCTTCTGTATATTGTTCATTATATTGTGTAACCCTATTCATGTTTCCCTCTTTGTTTTCTCCTTTCTAAACTAAACAATCCCAATAGTTTCAATCTCTTTATCCCTATCATCATTTTTGTGGCCTGTCTCTGGAGCACATTCTATTACTGTTATTTTATTTGTTTGAGATAAGGTGATCAGATTCGAACACAATGTTCCAAGCCAGCATGTACCACGGGTTTGTATAATAGCATTATAATATTTTCAGTATTATGTTCTATCCCGTTCCCGGTCTATGAAATGAGGATAGTAATACTTACCTGACCACAAGGATTAATGTTTGGAAATCTCTTTGAGATCCCCAAATAGATGTTAGGGGCTGTCGAAGAGTAAAGTATTGTTACAACAAATGATTTTCATTTCATAGACACAATAAGAGGATGTTACCACAACACTTGGATGGGTGAAATCCCTTGGTGCTGAAAATGCTTCACTGTGCATCCAGTAATGTGCATGACACAGAGTAGGTTTGGACCTTTAAGAGAGTCCAGGTTAGCGTGCTCTTGTGAAGGAGTTTCTGCCAAAACAGAGGGATTCTGGGACGTGTAGTACAGCAACCATAGGAACTATAGGTTACTAACAAAAACACGTTGGATATAAAAAGGCCCGCTTTCCTCAGTCAGGAGGAGATCAGGGAGATGTTAGGATTGGTTGTGCGTCTTTGTGGCAAGGGGGAGACTATATAAAGGCAAGAGCACAGCATGCCATCCATTCTTAGCCTACTGTGAAATGAAGCCTCTTCAGCTCTGGTCTTGAGGCTGATGGGATGGATTGTTTTGGTCAACACACCATCTTGTTTGATGAGTGCAGGCTGACAAGGGCGTGACACTGTTCAGGCAAGTCTGTCTCCCTTGGACCTACTCACAAATGCTGAATCTTCCAAAGAAAGTGACAGTACTCAGAGGTGCTGTATCACAGTTGTTGCCTCTGACCCACAGCATGTGAGATGTAGTTTCTGATTTCTAGATTAAATCCAGGGGTTAGATTATAACAAATCTGCAGACTGATGAAGTTGTCATTACTACACTTCCTTAATCAGCTGGGTCTGTGGCTCGATTTAGATGGTCTAAATGCTTTCCTTTCCAGAATATTTTTAAATTACTTGGTTCACAGATTGATCTGGGCCATTAATTAACTAATCAACAGGGTATCCAGAATCAAAAAGCTATTTCCTAGCTACAAAACATTAAGACTGTGAATCTTAGTCTGTCTCCGGTCTAGCCAATTAAGTGCTTCAGCCGTATGAGTAGAATGTTCAGTTATTTAACATTGTATTGAGAGGAAACTGTAATCAGCTGCACGCAGAGGAGGAATTTGGATTGGCAGAATGTGTACCCCAGTGAGAACTCTGGTTTTGTGTCTTAACCTGAAAATGTTTTAAACTATTAAATCATCTTTTAATACATCAGTTAATTGGGTAAAATGATATGGCTTCTTTAGATTACTGTGGAAAGTCTCTAAGGGTATGTCTACACTGCACCTGGATCATGCTTCCCAGAGCGGGTAGACAGACATGTGCTGGTTCTGCTCAAGCTATCGAGCTAAAAATAGAAGCCAAAAAGGTTTATAGATCTGGTTTCTATGGTAATTAAGCTCCAAATAACGAGTCTCCTCTTAGGGTATGCAGCTGGGAGAGCAGAGCAGATACACACAAGTTCTGCTTGAGCTAATGTGCTAAAAATAATAGTGTAGCTGGGGGTGCCACGGGGGCAGCTTGGGCTAGCTGCCTGAGTACAAACTCACCCGGACCTCCTGGTCACATGCTCAGGTGGCTAGTTCAACCTGCCACCTCTGCTCCCCTGGCTACACTGCTATTTTTAGCACACTAGCTCAAGCAGAGCTAGCCTCTGTCTGTCAGCCTGTGCTGGGAAGCACACTCCCAGCTGCAGTATAGACATATCCTAAGAAGGGACTAATTATTTGGCAAATCAAGATTTGAAGACTTCAAGTTACAGAGAATCTGCCATGTACTAGTTTAAACCTGCAAGTGACCCACGTCCCATGTTGCAAAAGAAGACAAAAAATACTCAAGGTCTCTGCCAATATTTAACTCCCCGTATGTAGGGCCCTACTAAATTCACGGCCATGAAAAACGCATCATGGACTGTGAAATCTGATCTCCCTCCGTGAAATCTGGTCTTTTGTGTGCTTTTACCCTATACTATATAGATTTCATGGGGGAGACCAGCATTTCTCAAATTGCGGGTCCTGACGCAAATGGGAGTTGCAGGGGGGGTCACAAGGTTATTTTAAGGGCCTTACTTTATTGCCACCCTTACTTCTGAGCTGCCTTCAGAGCTGGGCGTCCAGAGAGCAGTGGCTGTTGGCTGGGCGCCCAGCTCTGAAGACAGCGCACCACCAGCAGCAGCGCAGAATTAAGGGTGTCAATACCACACCATACCATGCTACCCTCACTTCTGCGCTGCTGCCTTCAGAGCTGGGTGGCTGGACAGTAGTGGCTAGTTACCGAGGGCCCAGCTCTGCAGGCAGCAGCGCAGAAGTATGGGTGGCAATACCATACCGTGCCATCCTTACTTGTGCGCTGCTGCTGGCAGCGGCTCTGCCTTCAGAGCTGGGCTCCCAACCAGCAGCCGCCGCTCTCCAGCTGCCCAGCTCTGAAGGCAGCACTGCCGCCAGCAGCAGCGCATAAGCAAGGGTAGCAGTACCGCAACCGCCCCTACAATAACCTTGCAACCCCACCCCCAACTCCTTTTTGGGTTAGGACTCGTACAATTACAAAACCATGACATTTCAGATTTAAATAGCTAAAATAATGAAATTCATGATTTAAAAAATCCTATGACCGTGAAATTGACCAAAATGGACCGTGAATTTGCTATGGCCCTACCTATATGTAAAGTTAAACAAAACTTGTAACATTGTTTATAATGGTTGCTTCTTGTGACTCTCAGTAATGTTAGTTTTTCTCTTGTATATTTTATTGCTTGCAGTTCATCATCAGACCACTGAGAGCCATATTCTCTTCTGTGTCAAAATACTCTCTGTATAGAATAAAGCAGGTGCTCTCAGAAAGCTAATTACGGTGCCCTATTCTCAAGTTGTCCCAGCATCAGCAAGGGTAATTTTTCAGAAAAATCTAGACGTTTTATTAAAATTATTTCCATTTTGTGACCATCTTATGAGTTTGAATATATGTCATTCTCAACAACATTTATGTTACAAATATTTCACCCAACTATAATAGTAATTGCTGTTTAAGATCAGTATTAGTATTTGGACAGAGTATGGGAATACAGTTCTCTAAGTGAATAATGCATTAGCAATGAGGTGTAGGCTGTGGTATTGTCTATTATAGTCCTTATTAGAACTAGTTGAAATATTTTTGATAGAATAGTTTTCTGTGAGAAAATGCAGTTTCACTGAAATCAAAATGTTTTGTAGGAATGTGTCAGTTTTTATTAAATTTTCAACAGGAGAAAGACAATGTTTCATTTTGATAATGTCAAAACATTTTGGTAGGGTAAAATATGTAGTTTCAATTTTATCATCTTGATTCATTTTGTTTAGACATATAAAAATAATTTATTTTATAGTACTGTATTGCATGTATCTTTATCATTTACATTTCAGCATTACCTTAGTGAAATGGTCTGATGTTTCCAGATTAGATTCGTAATGAAAACAAATGTTGAACATTTGGAATTTTCCATAGAATGGCAATTCCATGTTCCAACCAGCTCTAGTTCTTCTAGTTCATTCTTGTTCTTGTTTGTCGCAAGGCTTTAACACTGGGTTGTAATAAATTGGTTACTGTTGATGAATAGCTTTTATAGAGTTTGCCTAACAATGGCTGGTTATGATGTTGGGAGTACTTAAGGGCATTGTGAAAGTCTGGCTGGAGAAATGACCACTAAACAAAGGAACAAGCAGATCTAAGATGAACGCTGACATACGGGAGAGGCCCAGTGTTGGTGCTTGAAGTCCGGTTTTAGAGGTAATAGAACAGATTTTGTAACTGCATCATGGCGCCTTTCACCATTTGGCTCGTGTAAAAAGGCTGGAAAACAGCTGCAAATGTGCAGCAGAGAATCCTGTTGGGAAGCCTGCTGGCACATCTACACAGCTGCTGGGCCTTGAACCTCCGCCCACCCACCCATAATGTAGGAGGCAGATTGGAGGAATGCTAGGTGCCAGGGAATGGGGAGAAGTATGCTGCAACAGAGCTCTGCCACAGCAATTCACCACTGCCATAGGTTCCATTAATGACCCTGCACCAGTAGTGCAAGTTAAAGCTGCTCAGAAGCTCTACCTTGTGTTGGGTCTGGGGCTGGCCTTGAGACTCTTGGACATATAACTAGAGAGAATCAACCCCAGAACCAGAATGAACTTTATAGGTGCTCAAACTGTGGCTTATGTTTTAAATCCAGTCCCTACTTATGTGAGCAGCTTCACTGAAGTGAATGGGCCTTTATTATTTTATTAATAAAGTACAGCCATGCCCAGAGGACTGGATCAGGACCCTGTTCCACTGCACCCTGTACAAATGTAGAAGGAGACACAATCCCAGCCCTGAATAGGAGTAAATTCACATAAATAACACCTGTAGAATCAGGTCACCATGAACAATCAAATGTGTCCTGTCTCTTAAAGACCCTGTAGTCCCACAAAGGCTTTTCCCACTGTAAGTCTAGAGTAACTGAAATGGTGAAAAACATATTAGAAGGCAACATAGATTACATTATGCTATAAAAGTACAGCATCCCTGTCAAATGTGATTTTCCATGTAATAAGTATTAGTTGGAGCTTATAAAGTTTTGTCTGCATGTTTTTGCTGCATATTTTTCTTCAACTTCGGGCACATTTCTGAACACTTCCAATAAAGGCTATCCCCAGTGTGATGGATTTGGAGTTGGATTTGGAGTTTCCTGTCATAATTTATTAATACTGTATGCTCTCTCTGTTTGTCTGAGTATTGGAAAGATGTCTACTACATGTATATTGAGTTAATTCAGTAGCTGCTTCAGCAGGAAACCTACCCAGGAAAAGTGACAATAGCCCAGGTAAGAGCTCCTCAGCAAACACTCAGGACTATTAACTGTGATATGCTACCTCTGACTGGCCACATAAATTGGGCCTACCAGGTTCATGAGGCACAAGGAAGACAAAGACTTTGGGGTGGAGACAATCACAGCCCCTGAGAGCACATGAAAAGAGGCAGAGACTGCTGGGAGGGAGACCTAATCCCCAGAAATGTGCGTGTGTATATCTGTGGGGGAAAGCTCCTTGGGTAAGCTATGCCTATCTAAGCTTCAGGTAAGACAGACATGCGTGAAGGCATTTGTGACTGGGTTGCCTCTGGAGTGCCCCCTTGTGACCTGTTAGGGCACAACTCACCAGCCACGGGTCTCTGCCGCTAGGTTGCTGTTTCTTATGAGGTCTGAGGTAACGGTGCATTGGCCCTTTGGCCCAGGCACATTTCAGTCCTACCCTTTCCAGATTGCTAGGGTCCGAAAGAAATCAGGAACAGAAAACCACATCTTAAAACAAAGTCACCCTACAAAACTTTGCTGAGAGCCTACCCTTGTGTTAGGGATTGCCTTCAAAGAGTCCATGTTTTTGCGGCCACCCAACCCCCGTGTCTAGTTATCCCTTCTAGCAGGGGCTCGGGCAGCCACCAAGCTAGCTCTGTGGGCTGCAACCAGGCTTCTCACACTCAGAGAAGTAGAGCTCTGGCCAGCCCTGAACTGGGCTAAGTTTCCCCCTTTTAACTTCCCTCTCCATGCCTAATATTTACTGGAGGTGCAGCGGGGCACAGCCAATTGGGTCCACCGACTCTTGTTGCTAGGGTGGATTCTACCTACGCATTACAGCCTTTTGTTGAATGAATCCTTTGTTCTTGTTATGCTGTGTTTCTGTTGTTAAGAGAGGCTGTTTTGGGTCACTGTATTCACCTACTGCTCCTAGCTCCCAGATCAAAGAACTGCAGGTACAGAGTCCAGGAGGACTTGTGGGGAGTAAGCATGGTTGGGTCACAGGACACTGTAGACTAGTACCTTGGGCTAAAAGTGGGTGAATTGTGGGATCCAGCCCCTGAGAGGTGAAGGCTCAAACTACAGGTGAAGGCTAAAACCTGGAGAGGATGCATTTGGAGGCCAGGCAAAGGGAACAAAAGTGAAGCTAGTTCTGAACCATGGTCCAGTATTGCTCCAAACTTGGGGGATTTATTCCTATATAACTGGGTCTCAGGATTTGGCCCTAATTAAAGGCAGCAACTTGATATTCTTTTGCCTAGCTGCCATAGTTCCAGCCACCCTCTTTATTTATTTAAGTGCAGACTCACTGGCTTTTGTTACTTCCATGTCACTCTATATTATTATTCTCCTTCTGGCTACTTGAGACCCAGACCCTACTGGAGAAGTCTAGCCCACTTTCAATGCACATGCATAACTCCTATTAATGATAAAGGAGTGAAGAGTAGATCCCAGATTTGAATTACATATGATGATGGCAGCACAAGCTATCCTGCATTACTCAAGATAAACAGTTACTGTATTAACTCTTAAGGAAGAATAATTCCTTTTTGTCGTTAACATCACGGCCACTGGGTTTGTAGCATTTTTCAAGGTAGATTACTTCCCCAGCCTACTTGTTGTCTAAAGAGGAGCCTGCAGTATAGATTGTGAGTACAGTATTATGGTGTTCAGATGACTTCTAAGAGCCATCTTGCCAATGAGAATTTGTATTTAGATAAAGGATTTAGGGCTCAATCCTGTCATTTGCTGCACTGGCTTGAGAAGGAGGAAGGGAGAGAAGCTGTGCAGAGCCTCTCCTCTCAGCACAAGGAGCCAGGCAGAACACCTTCTTGATACACCAGACTGCTCTAGAAGGTGTGTCCTGCTAATGTGCTTTGCTACCAGTGGGATGTGGCCATAACAAACACAGACCCCAGGCCTATCCTCAAGCTTGCTGTCTTTTGCCTTCATAGAATCCTAGAAATAGAAAAGTAGGACTGGTAGTGAACTTGTTAGGTCATCTAGTCCAGTCCCCTGTAAAGAGGCAGGACTAAGTGTTATCTACACCAGCAGTTCTCAACTGGGGGTCCATGAACCATTTCAGGGGGTCCAACAAGCAGGACTGCTCAGAGCCTCGAGTCCTGGCACCAGGCAGCTGAAGCTGAGAGTCCTGAGCCCCGACGCCCCTGGGACAGAAGCCCTGAGCCCAGGCACCCTACGGGGCTGAAACCCGGAGCCCCCCAGCCCTGCAGGCCTGAATCCCAGAGTCCCAGTGCCCCAAGACCCAACAGAAGCTGCCCTGTGGGGCTGAAGCCCTGAGCCCTGGCATAAGCCACACCATGGAGCAGAAGCCCCAACCCCCCTATCCTGCAGGGCTCCTGAGCCCCCGCCAGGCCGCCAGGTCAGAAGCCCCCCTCCTCTGCAGCTGAAGCCCGGAGCCCCTCCCCCACTGGGCCATGGCGTTTTTATAGCATGTTGGGGGGGGGGGGGCGGGGGCTTGGAAAGAAAAAGGTTGAGAACCCTGATCTACACCATCCCTGACAGGTGCTTGTCTAATCTGTTCTTAAAAACCTCCAATGATGGAGATTCCACAACCTCCCTAGGTAATTTGTTCCAGTGCTTAAATGCCCTGACAGTTACAAAGTTTTTCCTAATGTCTAACCTAAATCACCCTGGCTGTAATTTAAGTCCATTGCTTCTTGTCCTGTTCTCAGTGGATAAGAGAACAATTTAACACCCTCCTCTTTATAACAATCTTTTAAGTACTTGAAGACAGTTATCATGTTTCCACTTAGTCTTTTCCAGACTAAACAAACACATATTTTTCAATCTTTCCTTGTAAGTCATGTTTTCTAGACCTTTTAATCATTTTTGTTGCTCTCTTCTGGACTTTCTCCAGTTTGTCTAAATCTTTCCCAAAGTGTGGTGTCTAGAACTGGACACAGTACACCAGTTGAAGCCTTATTAGTGCTGAGGAGAGTGGAAGATTTTGTCCTTTTTTGGAATGACTATGTGTAAATCAGTGGGTGTGAAATATCCTTTGGCTGGAAGAGAGACAAACTGGGAACTGGAAAAGACGTTGCACCATGCATGCTACAATTCTAGGAAAATCACTAATTGCAATGGAAGGAATCCAGCTCATACCTGAAATGAGAGAATAAAGTCAGGAAAAAGAAACTCAACTGGTGTGTGCATGGAGCTGAAATACTGAGTCAAAGAGAAAATTTCAGCCTTGCAGGTTGCAACATGCAGAAGCCTGGCATTCCCATTACGATGACAAATAGCAAAGAATGAATGGTCTATGTTAATTTACGGTGTTGGCTGAGTGACACTTAAAGGAAAATCTCACATACAAGTATAAAAAACTGGCAGAATTCCACTCATTCATTCATTCATTCATTCATTCACTCCTCCCCCCGCCCATGAGCTAATATCTGTCAGCATGCCAAGAGGCCATGTAGATTTTCTGCCTGGGCTGGTACATGATCATTTTCCTAGGCAGATGTATACATGTTGTTTATGCATTAAGATCCCCCCCCCAATATCCTGTGCATGTTCACATACTCAAACCAGTGTCAAAACAATGTTGATTCCTGGGGTGGGCAGCAGTCTCACATAAACTGTGCCTAGCTTCTGTGAGTCTTGGAGGCAGCTAACAAGTATAGTATTATAACCAAACCCTCTGCAAGGAGTCACTGCAAGTGCTGTGGTGCACCTGTCCCCAGGATGGTTAGTAGTGTGCTTGATGTACCCCACCATTGGAGGCAAGTGCTGTAGATGCTCCAAGTCTTCACCCTTCAGACTCCACCCTTCGGTAGGTTCCTATAATAACTCAGCCAGGTGGATTATGAAGATGATGAACACAAACAGAACAGGTCCAAGTCCAGCTTCTAGGGGCAGTCCAGGGGTATAAAGGTGGGGCTCCTCAGGCCTGAGCGCCAGGGAGACTCTGTCTAGGCTAGTCCCTCAAGGAGTCAATTGCCTGCAGATGTCCCAGCCAGAGTCCAATCCTTTTGTCTGCAACTGTGGTCTCAATCAGATCTGTCCACACAATCCCCGTCACCAGCTGTCGCTACCGCTCTCCTAGCAACAAGCAGCTTCGAGAATGGCTCTCAGCCCTTCCCTGCTGGCTCCCATGCTGCCTATCCTTCTCTCCACAGCCAACTCCAAGGCTGCTCCCATGCAGCTTCTGGCTCACTCCTGAGCCCTGGTTCCCCTGTGGCACATCTTCCCTTTCCCGCGCTGGAGGGATTATGGAGCCTCTGCTGGGTGGATATTGTACTGGGGGTTAACGCAGAGCTTAGTAGTGAGCCAGTTGGGTCTTTATTACAGTATATTAATCCCACCCTGGAATTTGTGCCAACCTGTATGAAAATGTGTAAACCAGTGTAAAACAATATGCAAGGCAGAGCTTAATGAAACTGTGCCACATGGGCAAAATGTGACCTTCCTCAGCACTAATGGATTGTTTGAAATTGTGGGTTTAAAAAATTCATATTGGTCTAGAACCAAAGAGTGAAGGGGCAATTAAAGAGGGTGAAGAGGCTGCAAAGAAGCTATTAGTCAGTTAGTTTGCATGAGTCTTTGCAGCTCAGGATGATGGAAGAATTCCTATCCATATCTAAAGGTTACCTCTTCATAGGTAATGCAGGTGTGATACAGAGAGGGAATGGAAGGGCTGATAAACAGAGGGTCAGCTGCTGTAAGTCATCAGGATATTTATGCAAAGAAAAAACATGGGAGAAGATGAGCTACTAAAAAAGCTATACAGTCTAGCCTTAAAAATGTAGGCCTTGGTCCTGCAATTGTCCATGGAGGTAGACTCTTGAATCCATACAGATCTAATTGTGGGATGCTGTCGGGGCTGACCGCAAGTTAGCTTGGCCTGTAGTTACAGAATGGTCCGGGTGGAGCTAGTGGTGAACTGGCTTTGACCGGCCGGGCTGGCTTTCAGCCACTCCGACTGGATAAACAAGTAAAGAGATAAGGAGGGCCTAAGAGTGTTAAGTGTGGGAATAGAAAGCAATAATGTTTCCTGCCAGAGCCTGCTTGTGGATGTATACGCCCCCCTTAGAAAGAGATGATGATAAAAACGGCTATGAGAATTGCTTTAGATGAACAGTCTCACCTGTGGACCTTGGCCTTGTGGGTGCCCAGGAACTCCCCACGCTGGAGCAGTGCCTGCTACGGGCCCTCAGGGACAAGGCTGGAGGGTCTGGGACTGTCCGTAGCAGAAGTGGTGTAAGCATTGATTCTTGCTTGGTTGCTGGAAAGCATGTATTTAGTAATGCGTGAAGGCTGGGAAGCTTTGGCAATAAAACCGGTTATACCTCGTGTGGCTTCATTGAGTGTATCTGAGCCCTCCTTTGGCCCGACAGATGCAGGGCAAAAATAGTTCCGGAAGTCACTAGTATGTAGTGAATATCATTAAAAAGATCGTCTGCTGGTGTAAATCTATGTAGCTTCATGGACTCCAATGTAACTAAACCAATGTTCACCAGCTGGAGATCTGGCTCATTGTTTTCTAATCTTCAGGCTCATGCCTCCAGTGACCCTCCAGTAACAGGAAGACAAACTGCATACAAAGGGCAATTTCTAAAATCCTTAAAGAGATTTCTTAGCCTGTAAAGGAGCAAAGTCAGAGGGGACATGATTGAGGTATGTAAAATAGCATGTTACTTAGTAAAAAGGGATAAGGGATTCCTTTAGCTTTCTTGTATATATGTATTTATTAGTATTCCTGTGGCATTTCTCGTATAGTTCTACATGAGAATATGCAGGCGTTCCATGAAATTAAAAGAGAAGATACTTAAAATGGATCAAAGAAAATAATTTTTCATGGGCAAACAGTAAAATCTATGAAAGTCATTGCCACAGGAAATGAAGAAGTATAATTGATTTGGCTTCTTTTACAACAGATTTAAAGCAGAGATGGGTTGACATAGCATTTGGATTCAGATGTCACCATAGTTAGAATTCGGCATATTTATCCAGATCGAAATTCAGATCCTGTAACCAAACCAAAATGGTGGAAATATCATGTGAACAGTGGTACTCATGAGATTTCCACTTCCATAGAAACTACCCTCTGTTCCTTGTTTCCCAGCCCCCCTAGCTCCCATGTGGCTAATTACTGGCTTCAAAGAGGGAAAACAATAGGTGGCCTTCCTTCATCGGGGCATCCGCTGGCCACTAACCTCCCCACTGTATTTTTTGAGTCTGCCAGGAATGGCTGCTGCCCCTCTCTAGTCTTTGGAGGGGTGATAGCTGGCCTAGCCCATCTCACTTGTAACACAGCTGAGAGCATCACGGTCAAGTGCCACTGGGAATTGCAAATCCCAGAATCCTTTGAAAGATATCCTAGCAACTGAGCCTAATTTCTGTATAGGAATTTTTTTCTGGTTACTTCAACTCCAGTAATTTCATTCCTGAACAATAATGGTTGCATTGAAATAGTCCATAATGTACTATAACTAGTACATTTTTATTGGAGCTAATGTCGACTTGCTGGGACCTATATTTCGAATACAAGTGAACCTGAACCAATATACTTGACTAACTATAAAAAGTGATAGAGTGTATGATCCTGCTAGATCAGTGCATCTCTAAACAATCCCTGGGGGATAATAACCAAACTAACAGATTTCTTTGACTCTAATTAATGATTTTTTTCTTGTAGGGAATTTCATAAATAGCACGGGCTAAATATTATATTTAATTGTGTCTTAATATTTCATGCCTCATTTCAGACAGCTTTGCATAAAATGAAAACACCAGCAGAGGGAGTCGTAATACCTTACTGTGCACCATCTGTGCTTGAATGTATTAGTCCCAGTTGTCCTTAGTAGAGTAGTTTGTTCTCATTTAAACCTCTTGCTCCTCAATCTGTGTACAGTGTGAAATGCTGAGAGTTAGCACACTGAATGGCTTGCGAAAGAGATGCTAAAATACTGGGGTTTATTGTTTGTCTTGCGACAAATGGAAAATACAGGAATACAAATGTTGTTGTGTTTGTACTGATGAAAGGTGATTAACAGGTTTGGGTTATTTTACCTAAATAAAAAAATCTCGTGATTCTGTAAGTATAACACAAAAACACAACAATCAAGTTCATACCTGCTATCTCAGGGGCGGGCAAACTTTTTGGCCTGAGGGCCACATCGGGTTTCGGAAATTGTATGGAGGCCCGGTTAGGGGAGGGGGTCGCGGTCCGGTCCCCCCCATCTGCCCCCCCAAGGACTCCTGCCCCATCCAACCCCTCCATTCCCTGATGGCCTCCCCGGGACCGCTGCCCCATCCCCCTCCCGGCTCCCTGTCCCCTGACCGCCCCCGGCACCCCTGCCCCTGACTGCCCCCTGCCGGCCCATCCAACCCCCCCTCTCATTCCTGACTGTGCCCCCTGGACCCCTGCCTCATCTAACCATCCCTTCTTCCTGTCCCCTGACTGCCCCCTGCCACCCCATCCAATCCCCCCTCCTTCCTGACTGCCCCCCAGGAACCCCTGCCCCATCCAACCACCCCTTCTCCCTGTCCCCCGACTGCCTCCGGAACCCCTGCCCCTGACTGCCCCCCGCTGCCTCATCCAACCCCTCCTCTCATTCCGACTTCCCCCCGGGGACCCCGGCCCCATTCAACGCCCCTGTTCCCCGCCCTCTGACCGCCCCGACCCCTATTCACACCCCCGCCCCCGACCACAACCCCAAATTCCCCTGCCCTCTATCCAACCCCCCCTGCTCCCTGCCCCCTTACCGTGCTGCCTGGAGCACTGGTGGTTGGCGGCGCTACAGCCGCGCCACCTGGCTGGAGCCAGCCACGCCACCATGCAGCACACAGCCCGGGTCAGGGCGGGTTCTGCAGCTGCGCTGCCCAGAGCATTGCGCTGGCAGCAGGGCAAGCAGAGGCTGCGACGGAGGGGGAACAGCAGGGGAGGGGCCGGGGGCTAGCCTCCTGGGCCAGGAGCTCAGGGGCAGAGCAGGAGGGTCCCACGGGCCGGATGTGGCCCATGGGCCATAATTTGCCCACCTCTGTGCTATCTAGTTAGGCCTACCACTGTTTTGTATGTGCTGTTAGACACCTTTTACCAATGGATTTGCTTGTTCAGTACCCAGCCTGTTGTTTGGATTGGTTTGATCAAAACTTCACCTGCTAAAAGCATGCTCCATTCATGCTGAAATGTTTGAATAAGAGTTCAAGTCTCCTAAATTATGTATTTCTGAATTTGACTCTCCTGTCTTCTACAATTTCACATCACTTTGAAGTAACAAACTGTGCCCAACCTCTTTCAGAAACATATTTTTGGGGTAGAAACAAGGAACCTAAATGTTAAACAGTAAGGAAGGAAGAACTGAAGATTAAGTTATATCAGTCACATTTGTGTCTCTTCTTCCTGTTCAGGGCTCAACATATCTCTTTAGTACTGGAGATCAGTCATGTTAGCTAAATAATGGAAAGTGTCCATAGCTTCGCTGAATGGATTTCTGATCTCATTTTTGTGTGGTTTCAGTTCCTTATTAACTAGATTGCACCAGATTCCACTGTGGTCGTGACAATATTGCCCTCATCAACTTGTAGCATATAAAATCCTTCTATTGATTTGTGGGTTGTTTTTTTTAAACCTGTGGTGCCTCTCTGCAGAGTCCTTTGTGTAAAATGCATACATTGGTTTGATCAAAGTTGTCTTTGTTCACAGTGCAAATCTCAACATACCTTATGGCAGGTGGATGCAGATGTGGAGATGCTGGGCTGCACTGCAACTACTTTCTGCTATTTCACCAGTGCAAAACAGCCCTAAACCAGCCCCTGGTGGAGCTTATTTATACCCTAGTGTGTCACAGAGTTTCCACAGTACCTCCTGGCTACTTTGCTGGAGGAAAGGTGACGTGGCCAGGTCTCCCCTCCCTCTGACAATCCCCAACAGCTTTAACCACTCTTTGGGACTGTTGGTGGTTGGAACGTTTTAGGGTAGTCTTCAGATTGTTGCAACCTCCACAGGGGGGCCAGCCCCCAGTATTGGGGGAGCACAAAGGTCAACTTTCCACCTCCTCCTCAGCTCTGAAGACAGGAAGGGAATGTGCAGCAAGAGGAAAGGATGTAGTCATCCGTGGAGTGTTTAAGGGGAAAACCCTTACCTTTCTATGGCAAACAGCACATTTCAGTAAGGCAGGCAATGCAATGCAACAGCAGCATACTGAATTCATCCTTTTCTTTGTCATCAGTGCAGACAGGGGATGTTCTGAGTCTCTAGGAAATCATAAGAAGGCCACACTCCATCGAGTCCTTCTAAATGAAATGGAGAAATTATGCATCAGGGATCAGTTGTTTGATTTAGCCACTCACAGCATGGGATAGTTGCCGTTCTTTGCTCAGCAAGATAGCTTCCATGTTTGCTGCTGCGGTTGTGAATGCTCTCTTGCATCCCATGCCTCGAAATAAATAAACCGATTCTCTCAGCCAGTGTGCCCACTGTGCAATGCAATGACAAAGGCAAAGCCTGGAATGGCAAGAGAAGTAGCCAGGTAGTATATGTAGTATATGTGAAACAATAACCTGTTCCACTCTGTGATATTGTGTGAGTGTCGGGAGAGAGCTCAGCCATATGGATTATTAGTGGAAGAATGCCAATATTAACAAGTGTGGTGAGGGGAAGCTAGGCTCTTCTAACATATTTTCAGAAGTCTGGTGCAGGGGGGACCTGTGTCAGGAGCAAAACACAAGGTGGGAGAGAATTGACTCTCCCGACACAGCTGATGCAGATGGCTCTCTAATTATTCTTCAAGCCTGTGCATTGCATTGAAGAGAAGAAGTATAGCATACAGTTACACCTACACCCTATAGAAGATGTGTGAAGACACAAATTCACATAGAGCAGCTACACGCTCTGAACACTTCAGGTATTCAGTGAAACCATGGCTCAGACCATCACCCTCCTCACAAAATCCATCAGGGGCTTTGAGGGGGGAAACCACCATAAGGCTCCCCTTACATCATCCCATTGTGATTTACCTTCCATAGAAAGGCTACATGGCCCATCCCAAATCTGTTTATGGTACTTATATGGCCCCCACTCCTGTAGCATTTGCGCACCTCACAATCTCTAATGTATTTATCCTCACAACACCCCTGTGAGGTAGGGAAGTTCTGTTAGCCCCATTTTACAGATGGGGAAGTGAGGCACAAAGATGCTAAATGACTGGCCCAACGGCACACAGGAAGTCTATAATGAAGCAAGGAATTGAACCTGACTCTCAAGGTAGCACCCTAACCACTGGAGTGTTCAACATCTCCCCATCCAAAGACTCTGACCTTTCTCTTCCCTGACTCTGATTTCCTTGCCCCCAGCTGGAGCGGTACAACCGGAGGGGCTTCCACTTGGTCATGACTGCTCCTAGACTCTTGGGGAAGGGCTTCTGCCCAGCGGTGTGCAAAAGATTATATAGTCACAGGCTGTTTGATCAATTTTTGTCTAATTTCTGGTTGGAGAGGGGTGGGGTGATGTGCCTTCCTCATCCTTTCCCTGGGAGGAATGTCAGAACAGGGATAGCAATCTTCACAGGGTCTGGGATAGGGGTGTGCCACAGAGAGAGCTGAGCCCCACTTCTTGTGAGACGAGGGTCCCCTCTGTGCTTGGAGTTTGGGGGCATGAGAGCCCCACTTCACTAGCGATGTGGCTACCCATATATATCATACAGGAGCTATAACCCATAGGTCATCCAAAGCGGACCCTGCTAGAGAATTGGTAAAGTGCAGAAAGGAAAAATTAAGGACAGATCCAGAAGACAAAATAGCCAATAAAAAGAGCACCCAGCAAAGAATGTTTTAAAAGCAGCAGCTATTCTTATATAGTGCCCTTTTTGATCTCCCTTGGCCCATGCTGTGAACAGAAAGGGCAAGTGGGCCTTTTTTGTCTTCTTAACACTTTATACTTGTCAAGATTATTTGAATGTCCTACTGCAAAAGTCCCGCTTTGAATCCTGTCATAGTAATCTAGAAATCAGGTTTAGCTAATAAGAGCAAAATCTTTCTTGAATATGTACACTCTCTCTCTCTCTCTCTCTCTCTCTCTCTCTCTCTCACACACACACACACACACACACACACACACACACGCACATGCACACGCTCCTTTTGAAAGCAACACACACACGTGCGCCCGCATGCACACACACACTCCTTTTGAAAGCATCATGTCCCTGAGCAGCTAAATCCTAGGTACTTGAACTGGTTCTCTAACATCAGCACCTCCTAAATTTAACCTTATTTAAAAAAAAAAAAAGTTTCAGTTTGTGTTTTATGAAACTCCGAGGCTTAGGTATTTCAGCAAGAACAAGAAAACACAGACTTCATAAAAATCCCAGAGCAATACACACATACACACAACACACCAGAGCAATACACACATACACACAACACACCAGAGCAATTCACACACACACACACACACACAAACACACACACACACACACACACACACAGCACTATAACAGCAGCTGTGCTTCCTAAAGGTGAGTCAATGTTCTGAAAAACATACATGCAAAACCAACAAACTTGCTATCTACAGGCCAATAATTCTAAACAGCAAGGGACGTAACAGCTCAGACAGTCTCAGTCGACTTGCTAGCAACTCCACGAGGGATAAATAGGCACTAGTATAGGATAAGGGACCAAAGGTATAAAAAGTCGTGGAAAGGAAAGGATCATGAAGAGCCTCAAACATAAGCAGAAAAACTGTAAAAATCTATTTTTTACTGTGGGGTAGACAGATTTTGGGGGTAAGTGTGGGGGAGGGAGCAGCAGCACATTTTTATCACTTATCAGTAGAGCTGGTTGGGAACTTTCCAAGAGAAAATGAACACTTCTACAAAATCAAAATTTTCAATCTGAAAATTTAGATTTTGATCAAAATTTCCAATTTTCGACCAGGAAAATGAAAATGAAATATTTTGTTTTGGATTGGTTTGACTTGAATTGGAATCGTTCATTTTGTTGAACTGATCCAGAACATTTCATTTAGAATCAGTTCAACAAAGCATCAAACTGTTTTCCCCATCAGTGCCTTTTGGGAGTTGTCTCTTCAGGCCCCCATTCTCTCCTATAAGCCAGGCTCCCCAGAAGACTACATCTTCCATAATGCAATGAAGATTTTCCTCTGACCAATCTGCATGGTACATCATGGAAGTTGCATAACTCTGGGTTCATCATGGGAGCTGTAGTCCTGCCAGGGTGACTGAGCCATATGGGAGAATGGACTACAATTCCCATTAGCAAATGCACCACTGTGGGAAAAATGCTATTTAATACTGAACTGAGTCAAAACAAAGCATTTGGGGTCAGTTCAATGAACCAAAATAAACATTTCTATTTCAGGAATGTTGAAACTTTGTGGATATGTTCTCTTGAATCCCACGCCACAGAATAAACCAATAGTCTCAGACAGTGCAAATGCTTTCTCAGAGAGGAAGATTTTGGAATATTTCCTAAAAAACGGTCAGACTATAGATGTGACTGATCTCCTCCAGAAGATTGTTCTCTGGCTGGATCCAATCAATCAAGAATGCTTTGTCCTCAGCTCTCACATGGTTTGTCCTGGGTTTCGTGATTTGCAATATCCCAGATGAACAGAACTGTAAAATCCTAATGTGAGTTTTGACTGAAAAAAAAATTACTGCTCTCATCCTAAGCCCATTTGTGTACATCGCACAAGCACCTCATGTGTTTGATTTGCATCTCTGGACAGGTCAGCTCAAAGTAGCAAGGATGGAATAATAGCAAGGTTGTTATAGGCTAGGAATGAGGGTCAAGGTTTTCAAAAGTGATCATGCATCACTCTTTTGGTATTCAACTTGACACATCTCAAGGGAGCCTGACTTTCCAGAAAGTGTCTCTTTTAAAACTCTTGGCTAAGATGCAGTGATGGCAGGTAGGTCAAGATTTTCAGTAGTGATCAGTGGTTTTATTGGGAGCCCAACTTGGCACCTTAGATACCCTAACTCATTTGTCCACTCCTGTAAATGTTGGCCATAGCGACTGCACCAAGATTAAGATATTGTAATGTATAGAGCATTGGTCCTCACTGTTACAATTTTTTCTTTGGGTGTGAACAGTGACTAGAAAAAAATAAAACATCATCCACAACCTTCCTTTATTGTGTCTGTTCTGAATATCTGCAGCCTTCTGATTGGTCTGGAGGGTTTATTCAAGAATGAGTGACACATGAGCATAGGGTGGGATAAGATAGTTCTCTTCCTTCTGCACAGAATCCCCGAAGCAAAAAACACGGCATGTGGTTTACACACAAGGTTAGAACTACATAGTGACTAGAAAAGAAAACAAGTCTTCTCTGATTCATGTTGCTCCAAAAC
Organism: Platysternon megacephalum; assembly: GCA_003942145.1. Classification (NCBI taxonomy): domain Eukaryota; kingdom Metazoa; phylum Chordata; order Testudines; family Platysternidae; genus Platysternon; species Platysternon megacephalum. The sequence continues at coordinate 13,810,732 of QXTE01000026.1, forward strand.
ACACTGCCAAATAAATTACAAAGTGACCCACTCCTTTGAGCACTGTATGAAGAAGACCCTATGGTGCAACCTCTCTTCTGTATTCCCAATTCATGTTATAGATATCAATTACAGAAGGTGGGAACTGATGGTGGAGTGAAATAATACATGAAATGGCTAAATACACTTGACTAGGGGAAGGGTATTTGTTCTTTCACATGAAATGCTATTTAAAATCCCATTTTAAAAAGTCAGCATTGGCCACCAGCTACCACACAATTTTATCACACTTAGGTGAAAATGATAATCAGAGAAGTCCAGGTGAAACACATAATTGACTAGAATGTTTCAATGGCTCTTTGGTCAACAGGGAGAAGAAAGATACGAGTCAGTCTGGTAGGGAGTTTTCTTGCTTTTTTGACCAGAACTTGCTGTAGTTGCCACTAAAAAGTTGGTATTTACTCACAATTGCCACACAGTAGCATCTCAAATGCCACAGTATTCTCTGTGCTTACAACAGGAAATAAACACAGTATTAATCTATTCTGCATATAGAATATTCTGCATACTGTGGTATCTCAGATGGTAATTGTTCACAAATGCTAACTTTTTAATGGGAAGCCCTAAGGGCTAGTCAGAGAAATAAGAAACTTTCTAGGAATCTGACTCATTACATCCTTATCTTATCTAAAGAGGAAAGGTCTCTTGAGTCTTCCTCTGCAGTCACATGTTTCTAATTCACTGCTTTGACACAAGTTTTATTTTTATGTTTACTGAGCTAGCTTGAGTTTTCCTGTTGTCTTTTCCCATTGACTTGGGAGTTAAGGGTGCTCAGCAACACAAGGGGGAGAAATTCAGCACCTTGAAGGACTGATTCATAAATCCACAGCAGCAATCAGCCCATAGCACCCTATTATGCCCTACAGCAAGAAATAAATCAACAGAGTTTCAATCCAGCACCATTTATTAGCATTTGTTCAGCTTAAAATACATAATAGATAAATGGACTTATTGTTTGTATTACTGTAGTGCCTGGGAGCCCTAATTCTGGGACAGGATCCCATTATGCTAGGTGCTGTACAAACATAGACAAAAAGATGGTCCCTGCCCCAAAGAGTTTCCATTCTAAGTATAAGACAAGAGACAACAGATGGATACAGACAGCTAGATGGAAGAGTAAAAGAAAACAATAAGATAATATTGGTTGGTAGGCTAGGCAGTGGTCTCAGGGCACGGTACCCTGTCATTGTTAAGCTTTTTGTATGCATCACAGTAAGGAGCATTGTAAGTTGTAATGAGGAGCTCCTGCCAAGCATGAAGAACAGCATGGGAGAAAGCACGACACTGCTTGTTTGAAAATGTAACAATTAGGCAATGGAGGCTGGCATCATGAGACGATTAGAGGCAAGAGTCAACATCTTGATAGTGAATGAGAGGTGATAGGTAGAATGGGGATAGGCCATGAAGGGCCTTCAAAGTAAAGAAAAGCAGCTTATGTTTGATACAAAAGAGAAGGAGGAGTCACTGGAGGGATGTAAAGAGAGGGGTGATGTGGTTATAACAGCAGGCAAGGAGAATGATCTTTGCAGCAGCATTCTGAATGGGTATATGTGGGGCAAGATTTCATTTGTCAAGGCGAGAAAGAAAGATGTTGCAGTAATGAAGATGAAAGATGAGCGGTGCTTGGAAGAGAGTTAATGCTGTTTGGATAGAGAAGAAAGGCCATGTTTCAGATGTTATGCAGAAAGAAACTACAAGATTTGGACATAGCCTGGAGATGAGGACCCAGCAGAGGTCTAAGTTGAAGATGACACTCAGGTTATGGACCTGAGCGGCAGGCAGGATGAAGGTGTTGTCCACAGTGATGGAGAAAGGAGGTGGGGGGAAGGGTTGGGGCTTGAAGAGAGATTAAGAGCTCTGCTTTAGCCCTGTTGAGTTTGAGCTGATGGGTAGACATCCATGAGGATGTCAGAGAGATACACCAAAATTTTAGGTGATACAGAAGGAGACAAATCTGGAGTAGAGAAGTAGATCTGTGAGTTATCAGCATAGAGGTGGTAACTGAATTTGTGTTTGCAGACAAGATTACCCAGAAACAAGGTTCAGAGGGAGCAGAGAAGGGAACTAAGGACAGAGCCCTGTGGAACCCCCACCATTTAGTTATGAATAACTCTGTAAGGCAGGTTACCACAATCTTTTCCATATGAGATCCTTATTTTGTGTAAATGGACTCTACTGGAACTACGCTAACTTACCCCAGTTGAGGATCTGATCTCCAGAGGTTTCTCCTTCCCCCATCCCTCCTTAAACAGGCACAAAGAAAAGAACATTGGAACTAAATTCATATAAGAATTCACACCCTCGGTACCAATGACAAATAAAAAAATAGATTAATTTCTTGTATATATGACAGCAAAATAAAGTATGAACCCACAATATGCCTAATATTTGATAGTCATTTGCATTTAATGTGTTATATATTAATATGGTGTTTTAACATGGCAAGAGAATGGAAGAGAACAATAGAAAGGAAGATATCACGAAAAAACATTAGAAGAATTAACTTGGTTGATCCAGGTTTGCAAGTAGCGTATTCTCTGTAGCATCTGTCTGCAGATAGAATCTAAATAGCCCTGGTGAGTCACCTGATTGACCTGAGAAGACAAGATGGTATATGGGCCTGTAGTGTCTCTTTCTTCAATGACTTTCACTCAGATATTATTTTCCAGATGTAACCCTTCTAAGGGCTTTTAACCCTTTTAGCATGTGTTAATCATGCAGGGGAATGGTGACATGAGCTGTACTGAGTCAGGTGTGTTGTTACCCAACTCAGATATAAGGATGGGGAGAGTGGTTCTCTATATGGAGAAAATCCAGAGGGTGGGCTGAATAGCCCTGAGGTGGGAACCCTCAGAGCAGCAAAGCCTAGGCAGAACAGTAGTGCTGAATTTTGTTAGTGTCAAATTCAAGCCAAACGACCCTGACTTCCATTAATGATAACATATAATTGTACTTACAGAAGCAAATATTTTCCAAATGCAGAGATCTAATTCGAGTTTTGTCTTTAGACACTAGAGGGCAGGCAGGGAAAGGTACCTGCTCAGAGGGCTTGAGTCTTGTGTTCCCAGCATAGTCTCTTTTGTCGATTTTTGTACTGATGTTTCTTCTTGCGGAAAATAAATGGGTCAGGCCAGTTGTGATTTAATGTCTGGCATTATGATTACTTGTTAAGCACCAAAAGTGTGTCTTTGTACAGAACACAAAAGAGAACAAGCTGTCTCATGCAAATGGTGCTATCAATGGAGAGATAAGGCTATACTGACATGGAATGCTCTGAGTGACCAACGGGAGAAGATCTTGGAGAAGGGAGGTCATTTTTGCTTTTTAGTGGAGTAGCACAAGATAATATAATATATGGAGATATACCTATCTCATAGAGCTGGAAGGGACCCCCAAGGGTCATCGAGTCCAGCCCCCTGCCTTCACTAGCAGGACCAATTTTTGCCCCAGATCCCTAAGTGGCCCCCTCAACGATTGAACTCACAAGCCTAGGTTTAGCAGGCCAATGCTCAAACTACTGAGCTATCCCTCCCCCTACCTTTCTTCCAATCAATGAGTGAATCTGTTGGCAAGAGTAGTTAGTAAGAATACCTGCTAAATCTGGACTTTTTGAGAAGGTCTGCCATTATTTTGGGAAAATGAAGGCTGGAGCTGAAAAATGTCTTTACCGAGGATGAATGACCATTATCGGAGTGGATTTGCACTGGGACATCCTAGCAACAAATATGCATGAAAACCTCCACAGCTATAGTAGATGTGGCTGTTTGACAACCTGGCTGCATCAGTGAGGTACTAGGAGCAATCTCTGATGAGAAGATAGGTTGTACCATCTTCCAGGGAAAGATCCATACCAATCTTCTACCATGGTAGAACTATAGTCCATATAGGAGAGCAAGGGGAGAAGTAGTTCCAGAATTGGAGGCCATCACAGAACATGGAGCAAAGAAAAGACAGAGGAGAAATGGTTGAAAAGTGGAGAATACAGCTGGCCCAGTTCCGATAAATTAACAAAGAAAAACATACTTAAGTGATTCACTTAAGTGATATTTAGGCTTAAAGAAGATGGACAGTTCAGAAATACACTAAACAAAATGCAAAAGAACACAAATTTGCTAATGGTTACACCAAGGGCCAGATTTTGCAACTCTTACATTGAATATACTCATGTGCATTGTCCCATCAATGGGACTACGCATATGAATAGGAGCTACTCAGGGAAAGTAAGGCTTATAGAATTGGGCCCCAAGCTACGACCCTGACTTCCATTAATGATAACGTATAATTGTACTTACAGAAGCAAATATTTTCCAAATGCAGAGATCTAATTGGAGTTTTGTCTTTAGACACTAGAGGGAAGCACCTCACTGAATTACAGCTGCTTGCAGAGCTTAAGAGAAAGCTAGAGCAGCTCTGTAGTGATGGACTCCTTTGCCTTTAATGGCAACATTAAAATTTTTCAGAGGGAAAACACAATTAGTGGACTAAGGAAATGAATGCAGGTTATGAGGCTTGTTCTTGCTGTAATGGATATAAATGTACTCTAAAACTTCGGTTACTGTTATGGATCACGGACAGCCAAGCAAATTATATATTCAACTAATCACAGGTAATGCTTATATGTCACGGTTTTGCCTTTTCTTCTTCTTCCCCTGCAATTGATGTTTCCTAATTTAAACCTTTTCTTCCTTTAGTACAAGTAAAAAAAAAATCTTAAGGCTCTGATTCACCACTTGCTGTAGATGTTATTTCTGGGTATTACATGGTAAAAGAAAAGTCTTGTCTGAAGAAGCTTTTTTACTTAAGGCCAGAATTAATGACTGTAACATACTAGACTTCATGTACAATTCATGAGGGCTGATTTAGCATAAATGCAGGTGCATAGCATGGCTCAAGCTGCTCACCTGCTCTCCCTGATAGAGCTAAAATGCTGCAGTGATGGCTAGCAAGGAGCAAACTGGAAATGAAGTAGGGATAGCTATCTATCCATGGCTTCAGAAATGGTGCAAATGCTTTGTAAGTAGCTGGATAAATAATCTCCTCTTGTTACTGGGAGATCTGTTTCTAGTGAATGCTGAGGCACATGGATGAATTATTGCATGAGATCATTGCAACCCCATGGAAAAAACTTAGGGCTCAATCCTGCTCCCACTGAAATCACTGGCAAAACAATCATACACAGAATGTATTGCTTCAGATAAGGCAGAAGAAAAGTGACCCAGCTGGCTGAGAGAACAAGTGGACAAGCTGCTCTGATTTTGCAATTGCCAGAAAAGTTGCCGTTTCTTTAGTTATCTTCCACCTCATATGGGGAAAGAAATTCAAGCAAGCAAAGGACCTGGTCCAATGTCCAATGAAGTCAACAGAAATCTTTGGGCTCAGGCCCTAAAAGCCTCTCTTTGAAGATGATAGCAGCCCAGAGCCATTAGCTACACAGTAAGCAGGACCAAGCACTAAACTATCACCATGGTTATGCTACAAGTGTCCTATTAAATGGACCTGAGACATACCTTCCAATTCAGAGTTCATACAGATTGGATACCTTGGACAATTTTTCTTTACAGAAATGTGACAAGAAAACCATGCTCCTTCCCTTTTGGAAATTGCAGCCGTAATGCGAATCATCAGTAAATCAAAGAGAGAGAGAGAGAGAGAGAGTGCTGAATTCTATGTGCAAGATTTCACCCTTTTCCAGTTAAGTGTGTAGTTCATGTCATCGTCTGATGGGTGCTCTGATTAAAGACACACGGTCATATTTGTAGCCCAGATGTCTCACTGTTACTTATGTGAGATCCATCTCTTTGGAAATCTGGGCATTTTTTTTACTGGAAATAAATACATATAGCTGTTATTGATTTAAGAGATAAGCTGGTAAAACATTTTCTTCTCTCTCTGTGTAAATAAGCTGTATGTAAATAAGTAAGTAAAGTCCATTTACTCATGTCTGAATATTAGTGACATCATAGCAGAATTTTCAGAAGCCTTCTCAATCCACCACTAACATCATACATTCAGCAGCTGATTTCCCAGTGATCTGGCACACACCATCTATCCATCTCCTTGCTGGTCATCCCCTAGTGTGACGATCTGCCACCATTCCTTCCATGATAACTTTCTCAAGGTTATTTCTATCTCTATGGCTGATGTGACCAAAGTACATAAATTTGCACCTGTTGATTTCTGAGGGCAGAGTCCGCTTCTCTCCAGTTCTATACCTAATAAGCATTTGTCGCCTTTTCCATGCAGATGATACGCAACAGTCTTCACCAGTACCACATCTCAATGGCTTCAATTTTCCTCTTATCAGCAGCATTAGTTTCCCAGGAATCCCAGCCATAAGTCACTATGGAAAATAATTAAGCTTTTCACCAGTCAAACCTTCGTATATTTTGATATTGCAGTTTTTTCACACTTTTTTAAGGGAGGCTAGGGTGACCAGACGTCCCGATTTTATCGGGACCGTCCCGATATTTCGGTGTCTGTCCCGCATCCTGACTGATCTTTGGTCGGGACGCATTTTGTCCTGATATCCACCGGCAGCACTGTGGGGTTTTTTTTTTTTTTTTTTTTCCCCCTCAGCCAGGGCAGGACTCGCTCGGCTTTTTTTTTTTTTTCCCTCAGCCCCCCCGCCCTCTCCCCCATGTGTCCCGATATTTTCTTCCCATCATCTGGTCACCCTAAGGGAGGCTCCTGGCTGAGTGAGCCATCTCCAGTCTTCTTCTGAGTTCTTTGGAGCAGCCTCCTCGGTTTGATATATATGACCCCAGATAATTAAATTCATCTACTGCCTTTATAGCTTAACTGTCAATTGTGATGCCTGCTTGCATCCTATTATTGACTGTGTCAACGTACATGCATTTCATATTCACTGCATGCCGGGATAGTCCATATTCCTTACTAACTCTTTTTACAGACTCCAGCATTCATTGCATTGCATTGATGGTTGCAGCAAAGAGCATTGTATCATCAACATATCTGAGGTCGATTAAGTGGTGTCCACCAATGGAAATCCCAGCTCCTTCCATGTTATCAAACTTTCCAGGAATAGTCTCATAATTAATTCTGTGTACATGTTGAAAATACTTGGGGACAGAATGCATCCTTGTCTCATTGGAAAACCACTCACTATCAATGCTACTCTTTACACCGTGGTCTGTTGTTGACAGTAGAGACTTGCAATGAGTTCAATGAGATGCTTTGGAATCCCCTTGTCTGCCAGTATCCTCCAGAGATGGTCACATCAGACAGCATCAAGTGCTTTGGAGTACTCACTAAAACACATAATTCATGGGTGACTATACTGCGTGCATTTTTCAATAATATGAGAGATATTCATGATTTGATCATGTGTGCTTCAACTGTCTCTAAAACCAGCTTGTTGAGGTGGTACTGCTTCTGTAATTCACTTCATGCAATCCTGAATTATGTACAGCAGCACTTTGCTCACCTATGATATCAGGGAGATGGTACTATAGTTACTGCACTCTGTTATATCCACTTTCTTTGGTAAGGGCAGAAAGATTCCCTTCATCTGGTCATCCAACCAAATTTTAGTCATCCAGACCTCATTGCAAATTTTCCACATTAGATCAATATCCCAGTCACCAATTGCTTTTAGCAATTCTGCTGGTAAGTTATCAAGTGCTGGTGCTTTCTGAGGCTTCATTTTCATAATAGCATGTACCACTTCCTCTTGCAGGATTGATGGCTCCGGCTCCGTACTCTTTTCTGTTGTCCTGTTTTGTAAACGGCTCTGATGAGGCATACAGATTGGCACAGTAATCTCTCCATCTGCATTTAACATCATCACCTTCAGGAAGAACTCTGCCATTATGATCTCTTATTATGCTTGATCACGAAGGAAAACTTTTTAGTAAGAAGCCTGACCACTTTGAAACATTCCCTTTGTATTATTACTATTCTCAAATTCCTCACATTTTGCACATTTCCTCACTCTTGTCTCATCTAGTCTGCCTTTAAATCTGTCTGCTCAGTTCCTTGTATTCTCTGCTACATTCTTCAATCTCCGAGTCACTCTCTTTCACTCTGCATAGTATTTTCACCAGCTCAAACACCTTCTCCATTAACCATGGTGTGGGCCAATGCTGACTTTTCAGATTGTGTGCTTTGGTGGCTTCAAGCATGATAGTTTTTCATTTTATTCCAAAACTGGTTGGGTTGTGCTTCTTTTTCATGTGTGACAATGCCTCAGTCCCATTCTGGACAGAAGTCATGTCATTTTTGATGATTCTGGACAAATCCAGACACAGCGGACCTGCCAAATGTCTTATCTTTTTACATTTCAATTTTATGATTGAAGCTAACAGTTGATGATGTGACCTTCAGTCTGCATTTGGAATAAACTGGAATAAATTGCCTAGGAAGGTTGTGGAATCTCCATCTCTGGAGATATTTAAAAGTAGGGGGAGGGATAGCTCAGTGGTTTGAGCATTGGCCCGCTAAACCCAGGGTTGTGAGGTCAATCCTTGAGGGGGCCATTTAGGGATCTGGGGCAAAAAATTGGTCCTGCTAGTGAAGGCAGGGGACTAGACTTGATGACCTTTCAAGGTCCCTTCCAGTTCTATGAGATAGGTATATCTCCATTTATTATTATTTATTGGTTAGATAAATGTCTATCAGGGATGGTCTAGACAGTATTTGGACCTGCCATGAGGGCAGGGGACTGGACTCGATGACCTCTCGAGGTCACTTCCAGTCCTAGAATCTTTGAATCTATGAATTTGGGAAAATCTTTTGTCAATTGGACGCTTGATTTCCAGTGTCCCTGTATCTTTACATAGTCAGTTTGGTTCTTTATCTTGCTGTGAGGTGACCTCCATGTATATGGTAAGTGGTATGTGGTCACCTGTTAAAAGAAAGCTGCTTCCTTTAAATAGACAATGTATTCTGAGTATTGGAATTGCAGTTACATAAAATGCTCTTTGGATATTACTTGTAGTTATATGTTATTGGACAATAACTATTTTATTATTGGGCCAAATCCTGAAGTCCTTGCTCAGGGCTTGTGTATGTTCTCTTTGGTCCTGCTTTCATAGTGGTGTAATGCCACTGATATCAAAGGAGTTACTTCTGATTTATATTGATATAAATGAGAGTAGAATTTGCTGATCAGCTCCTGTTCGGTTCTATGCCATTGGTTTTTCAATAGAAGTTTTACCTGACATGTTCCATTATTAAAAATAAGAGATTCAGTGATTTACAGCTATATTATGGATTGTCTACTATGGATAATCAATGTAATAGAAGTAGTTAATATGTTAAGCATCTTCTTTGTATGTCTGGAGTATGCAGAAATGTATGTATACTAATTAACCCTTTATGCTGTATTAAAACTGCTACTACAGATCTGGTCTTGAGGAATTTACAATGCTAGGCAACACATGCGTTAGTACATTGACAAATGAAAGGACATCATTTTTCAAGTAGGAAAAGTTATAAGATTCTTAGAACTAATATAAGAGATTCTTATTTTCTGAGGCTACCATAGACTCTCTTTCATCACAGATTGGGCTGCTTTGGAATAGCTTTTAAGCTGGTCACAGCAAAGGATTGCAAGGTTATATCTGTCTTGGCTGGCTAAACAGGATTCTTATTAGTCAAAAGGGAAAAAGAGAGATAATAAGGTGAGGCTGGAAACTGGAAACCAACCCACTAATCAAGGAAATATAGTAGGAAAGTTAAATCCATGTCTCAGGATTTGGTCAAGATGCAGCCAAGGAGATGGTGATGTCATCTGGCTCCCTCTTCTTGTCTGGTGTGGTCAGAACATCATGCGGGGTCAGAAAAAAGATGGAGTATTGATAAATCTCTGCATCTCAGCATGTGCCGGTGGCAGTGATGGCCATGATGCTGTCTAAGGCCCCGTCTACACTACCCGCCGAAATCGGCGGGTAGCCATCGAAGTATCGGGGATCGAATTATCGCGTCTTGTCTGGACGCGATAAATCGATCCCCGAACGGGCTACTTCGAACTCCGGTACTCCTGCAGGGCGAGCGGAGTTACTGGAGTCGACGTGGGAGCCGCGAACTTCGATCGCGGCGCCGCGCGGACGCGAGGTAAGCGCGCCAAATTCGAACTAAGGTACTTCGACTTCAGCTACGCGAATAGCGTAGCTGAAGTCGAAGTACCTTAGTTCGATCCCGCCCCTAGTGTGGACCAGCCCTAAGGCACTCTGCCATGTGCAAGTATATTATCCTAGAAAACCCAGGTCCAGAAAGGTGTCAACTTTGACTCACTAAAATCGACCACTCAAAAGAAGCATCAAGTGTCCCATATGTGCAAACTACCTCTTGTGTTAAGAATGTTTTGGTCTGTTACTGTTACAATACTGTAAACTCACCGGGACCCTTGAGAACCTCCAATAATCAGTTCTTTTAGGCCAGACTCAGTTCACACCATTCCTCCCTTCCGTGCTGTCTTTTAAGAACAATTGAATATATATAGGTTAAAACTAAGTTTCTGCCACTTTGTATAATTGAAAATTTCAACTCAGGATAGAGTTAAACCACAACAAACACCCTCTCTTAGCCCATGGACCAATGACTATGTGACCTCTGACCCTGTAGTCTAGGATTTGAACTTGGATCCATGTCTTCAAATGTCTTTTATCTGCTTAGCAGAAAAGCAGCATATCTAAAGTCAAAGTAATTTAAAGTCACATTTAAATCTTTGATTAGGTTTGGATGAAATTTAACATAATCAACTTCTAAGTCAATTACTCTATTTTTAAATTGAATTTGATTTTCAGCCTTAACCATTCTTTGTTCTCTGCCTAAATTAATCAATTTCAGATGTTTACTGTAGTAATTTACTTTATAAAATGCCAAATTTAAAGTGCCGATTCAACTTTTTTTCTTAGTGACGCGAAAAGAGTAATTCCGTGAGGAGCTGGAACCATGAAGGGAGATTTTAGTATCAAAAAGTATTTGGATTTCTTAAACATATGGAGCCAAATTCAGGCCTTTCTTGACTTTTGAGGTCAGATGATTGTACATTAAGCTCTCCAAAAGATACTGAAGTCAATGAGTTTTACCATTGATTTAAATGAGATTTGGATTGGGCCTTAACAGTGCAAAACAGTTTATATTTACACAACCATGGCCATCTCTCACAGATTATTCCTGAGATTTCAGACTCGTGAGGTGGCTGGCTCAAAGAGCATCGATTACATTGGCATTGACACCAGGGACACAGAATGAACACAATGGGTGAAGTCCTGGCCCTATTGAAGTTAATGGCAAAACTCCCATTGACTTCAATAGGGCCAGGGTTTCACTCCGTATTCCAGGTGAAGGTGGGCCACCTATTAACAGAATGATGATATAATATTTTGTATCCCATGCTTTTACATCCTAAAACTTTGTTTACTTTCTTGAATGCATGTTGAACAGAGATCTTCACTGAGCTCTCTGCAGTGAAACACTGATGATTTCCTGGGTGGTTTCCATTAATTTACAAAAAACAATCTGTGTCAATATTTAAAATTAGTCCTTCCAATGGGTGTTATATTACACTTGTCAGGACTGAATTTCTTCTGCCATCACACTCTGCATTCAGTTGCATTTGTTAGGTCTCTCTGAAGTTCCTCATAATCTTCCCTAGTATTGACTAATCTACATAATTTTTCTGTCATCTGCAAATTTTGCCACCTCACTGTTCACTCTCTTTTTAGTTGATTAGTAAATATATTAAACAATTCTGGTCCTGTTACAAAGCTGTGGGGTACCCTGTTGAATTTCTACCATAGTGAAAAGTAACCAATTATTCCTATTCCTTATTTTATGTCTCCAAGACATTGTCTAATCCATGACAACATATCTTTCATCCATAGACTTTTCCATCAAGGATTAACTTCTCCTTTACACAGAACTACTTAAAATGGTCTTTGTTTAGGTTTCATGTTTGGTATTTAGTTGAATTTGCTTCTTAAATGAGTTTCAGTTACGTCTCCTTTGTTCTGTATTTAAAATAGGCAGTTTCAAACCATTTTCTGGAGTATAATAATTCATATCAGATTTTTTCTGTCTCTCTACAAATGACTTTTTTAAAAAAATGATTCATTTCTTGAGTTTTGTAAAAAGCTCTTCTACAAATAAAATCTTGTTTGCTGTAGTAACAGGCAATCAGTACCTCATTTAGATTTATTATGAACTGCTTTGATTTTTTTCCTAGAATGATTCTTGACCTTTCATTTACAGATGATATCATTATATTGCACTCCTTTTCTTTATTGTAATTTTGTATTAAGGGCCATATTCTGCCCTCTGAATGGGAAGATACTTGGAAAGTGCTGGAGAGCATACGAACCCTATGGAGACAAGCAAGGACATGCACAGAATTGGTTCATGCTATGGTGCCCTTCGTATAACCCCATCTGCCCATTGCTGCCCAGTTAGAGGGCTGTTCTGCCTGGGTCCCGGCTTATGGGAGTTGCAGGTACTTTGAGCTGCAACTACATCCCTGTAATGCGGTGGTGTTTTTTAAATCTATTTCAAAAGGCTCCAAAGCTCTGGAGGGAGAAACCCTTTGGGGTACGTTTCTTTTACACCAAAATCTAAAATCTTGTTGTACTCCAGTTGTTGTATTCCAGAGCTGAAGCAAGCCCCATGAGCGGAATCATAGGGTAGGGAAGTAATTTGTGATTTGGGATGGAAATGAATATATAGAACTGGGTAGGAAAGCTTACGTCCCGAGCTAGCTTATTTAGAGTTTATGTATTTGTGCAGCACCTAGCACAATGGGGCCATGATCCATGACTGGGGCCCCTAGTTGGTACAACCATTCAAATAGTATAAACCAGTAATAGAGAACTTTTACAATCCCAAGTCACATTGTAGTTGCCTCTGGATTGCACAATCCACAATTAGTCACAATCCTTTGTAAATACTAAATTAAATCATATTTTGTTTTAAAAAATAGCTATAGTGTAGCATGGTGTGTCTGATGCTTTTCCTCTGTTATTTTTATGTTTGGCAATGAGCAGTAGTGTATTTTTCAAGGAAACACACAGACAGTTTTTGTTAACTTACACAGTTATCCTAAACTAACCTGTCCTTAATGTTTGTTTTCATTGGTGAGGCTCTGGATGCATTAGAACAGAAAGACATCAAGACATGTATTTTAGATCACACAGCCCATCATACTGAATGGGAAGATCACTTTTCCTTGACCCCAGCTAATATCAGTGGCAGTTGTTAGTTTATTATTATTTGTATAACTGTAGTTACCAAGAGGCCCAAGAGAGATTGTTGCCCTATTGTGCTAGGTGCGGTACAGACACATTAGAAAGAGACAATTCATGCCCCAAAGAGCTTATAGGATATATAAACAAGACAGACAAAGAGTTAGCTGGGAAACAGAGGCACAGAAAGATGAAGTGACTTGCCCAAAGTCATACAGCAGATTAGTGGGAGAATCAAAACCAGAACCTACATCTCCTGACTCCCGGTGCAGAGTATTATCCACAGGGCAATGGGGCCAGTTTGAACTAGAAGATCATAGAAAGCTAAGCAGTTGTCTATGTCTACTCCAGAACATGTCTAAAGGAATCTTCATTCGTTATCCAAAATATACCTGCTTCAGGATGCAGCTCTTACCTTGGGAAACATTTTCAAACTCAAGAGACATAACTCATCCGATTACTCCGCATGCTCCACTATCAATCCAAGGCCATCACTAGGATTTTCACAGCCAGCTGCCATAATGTTGCAATATCTATAATGTGTTACTGATTGTCTGCACATGGAATATCCTCTGTTTATCCAATTTCTGAGTGGGAGGCTCCCACACCTGGTAGAACTCTTCATGATTCCAGCTGCTGACTTCTTATGACATCTATGAAGAATGCCCTCAACCAGAAAAGAGTTCCAGTGATTTTAACTTGTAATTTGTATTCTTGTTTTATTTAATAACTCTCTATGCAATCCATCTAGGCCATCTGAAATGAATGCCTTGTTGCTAGTTAGATGGTTATGATTTGCAATTCATTTAACGTGGCCAACAATTCATGTTTAACTGATTGACTATAATGCAGTATCAGAATGACCTATGCATGTGTTGTGGTTTTTCACACACACACACACACACACACACACACACACACACACACACACACACACACACACACACACACACACACACACACACACACCCCTGTATGATTGACAGTTACTTTGGTAAAGCAATCATCATAGCCTTATGTTAGAGTTTCAGATATCATGTAACTTTTTATATTGCTGTTTAATTTAATGCAGCTTTCACTAATGAGTCAGTCTGGGGTGACTGGCTACCTCTCAGAAGCTCTTTGGTTTTCATGAATGCAAGATGGTCCTGGATGAGGGCTCTGTGATTTATGTCACGAGCACAACTGGCATGAGGCGTTGAGTTGAGTTTGCATCTCACTAGATTTTTCCATCAGGATACTAAGCAAGTGAACTGTGCTTTGTTTACGGCTGGGGGTATGAGTTGTGCACCAATGTCTTATGACAAATCAAACAACATCTACGAGTGAGTATTAAACATCGTTGTTCAAATCAGTCCCTGTGACGTTTATGGCCACGTAAGGAGGCAGGAACTCCATGAGTTTGCATTTGAGAAGTTATCTCACCACTTCTGCGCCTGCAGAATGTGGGAGGGCTCCAGGAGCCTGTGGATCTCCTGAAGTCCACTAAAAGTCAGGCCAATCCCTTCAGACATCCCGTACCCTCATGCTTTGTCCCAACTTGCACCAGCTCCCTCCTATTCCTGATCTAAGGGGTGTTCTTCTAGGTTACATCAAGAAGAGGAATCCTTGGCAGCGCTGATTGAGTCAGAATTACCTTACTTAGGAAAAAACTGGTTGGGTTGTTGGGGGTCAATGCTGCGAAGAGTGAGAATCATCCTGGCCATATCCAGTCTTCCTTCCCTATAAGCTACAATACCCACAGAACACCCAAAGTGGGGTATCTGCCTCAGAAGGGTGATTGATATGGCATTCTTACCATCCGGATCCACAATTTTTCACCCCCTCTGCTCATCAGGCCAAACCCTGCTCTCCTTACTCACATGAAAAGTGTCATTACCCATTGTGTATAAGAGGCACAAAGAAAAAAATTCTCACTAGACTTCTTGCTAGAATAATAATCACAGTCAAGAAAGCAGACCTCAGTGTGTTCAATATCCATTTCTAACTTCTTCTGTTAAGCTACCTCTGAAAGATGAGTTCAGAAAGTTGCAAATCTGCTATATTTAGTATGTTTCATCTGTTGAATAATTGGATTCTCAACAGTGAAAAATAGTTCAGCACAATTTTTTCCTTCCAAGCAGTTGCATCAATGCATACTTCAGTGGCTACTAGGGATGTGCTGGTTTTAATTTCTTGTTAACAAATAAACCCCATGTCCCAAAAGAGCAAAGCTAAATCCACACTCAGATTTATACAACTTGTACTAAATTATACCCTGTAGTGGATCTGAAAATGCTGAGTGCAAAGCATTCTGGTTGACTGCCAGCACATCAAAAGCACATATTCAGATCTAGGCAGGAAAAGCATCTAGAAAAAGGGACCTAGACCAGTGGGTCTCAAACTTTTTTACTGGCGACCCCTTTCACACAGCAAGCCTCTGAGTGCGACCCCCCGAATAAATTAAACACACTTGTTTATATATTTAACACCATTATAAATGCTGGAGGCAAGCAGGGTTTGGGGTGGAGGTTGACAACTCGCGACCCCCCATGTAATAACTTCGTGACTCCCAATTTGAGAACCCCTGACCTAGACACTTAAGCTCACAGTTCTTTATTAAACCAGCAAACCAGTCTTTAAATGTTTATTTTAGTAAAATTAAGTCTGCACACACTTTTTTATTGGCTTTTTATACCTAATAAGCATTAGATGCTTGCAAAGTGTTGAGCAAGGCTATGTCTATAGTGCCACTCGTGTCAGCAAAACTTATGTCACTCAGGGGTGTGAATATTCCACCCCTCAAGCGACATAAGTTACACCAGCATAAGTGCTAATATGAACAGTACTATGTCGGCAGGAGAACTTCTCCCACTGACATAGCTACTGCCGCTCGTTGGGGGTGGATAATTATGTCAAAGGGAGAGTTCTCTCCCATCGGTATAGGGCGGCTACATGAGAGATCTACAGCAGTGCAGCTGCGTCAGTATAGCTGTGCCACTGTAATCTCTCTAGTGTAGACGTAGCCTAAGACACTCTAGCATACACAATCCTCTTAAACAGTATCTGCTGATTTATTTTCAGGCTCCTTAGAACCAGATTCTCAGCTGGCGTAAATTGTCATTGGTCCATCAATGAAGCTATGGCAATTTACACCTGCTGAGCATCTGACCCTTGACATGCATTTGCTGCCACTTAATACCACTCTAAATGTAGGCGCTTGCACGTCTCACTAGAAATTAGACTGAACTAGGGTAAGACTATCATAACCAATTGCCTGTACATCATCTGGAGTACTAAGTGGCTTCTCCACCTGATGAATTTGAAGGGGAAAAAATGAATTGCACTATAGAGAAAAAAAATCCTCTTGTCTTAAATGTTTAAAGTGGTTAAAGTTCTTCATAGTGCCAGCCAGATTGAGTGTTAGAGAAATGGGAAGTTTATAATAGATCTGTCTGCGCTAGGAAGGCAGTTGTGGGGCTTAGGATTCCTCTTTTGACACCAGCGACAATAGAAAAACCCAGGAAAACTTTTCTATAGCAGTTGAATTTGTTGCCATCCTGCTGAACCATGTCTTACAAGAAATGGAAGATGCCCCTGGAAGTAAGGTAAGTTTAGAGCAGGTAATGATCAGTTACTGAGCAAAGCTTTAGCAAAAAAGCCCTCTGTTACTTAAGGCCAAGTTCTCTCTCCTTGTGCGAAACCCAGGTCTTGTGCAGTCAGTGTGGTTTGGGAGGAACAAATATCTCTTGTCAAGGTCATGCAGTGTAAGCGGAGCTGTTCTTTTATAGATGCAGTCTTTCCTTCTCCACTGGGTGCTGTGATAAATAGTGGGGTTGTGTAGTCAGGGATCCATGTACCATGACCCTTCAATTTTCCTGGCTCATCTTACACACAGAAATCCCTTCTCCACCATGAGCTAGTGCGGGTCCCCTTTGCAAGCTCTCCAAGTCTGGCTTTCACAGCTTTTTGGACCCTATGTATCCATAGAGATTGAGGCACAGGATATGGGCCTTAAGGAATAATAATAATGCATCAGATTATACAGTCCTTGCCTGGGTAAAACTCTCAGTGACTTCTGTGGGAGTTTTACTTGTGTAAGGCTGCAGATTAGAGCTCATTAATAATATTCATAATTACTAATACTTTGCATCTACTATGTACATCCTTTCATGCAAGGATCACAAAGCACTTCTCAAACACTAACCGATTAAGTATCACAACACCCATGGAGCTTACTATAATGTGTCTGCCTAAAATCTCAGGTGCTAAAATAAAGGTCTTTGTAAATTGGAAATGTTAGACACAAGCCCTAACGTTTGCAAAAGTAATTTTAACCCTCCCCCTTGACACTCCTAAACTACTGAACAGATTTGCTTGTAACTGTCTAGAAAATAAAGGGTCAGAGTCTGCCACCTTTACTCATGATATCAGCCAGAGTGACCCTAAAACTGTACTCGGAGAATGAGTGGTGCTGCTTTGGTTATGATCAGATTGATTTTTCATGGCTAACAAAGGGATAGATTGTGTTGGTAGGCACAGCTCCAAGCAAGTGGTGAAGACTAAACTCAGCTGCCCCAGGAGTAGTCCTGGAAGGCATTTCCCCTGAGAGACACCCTTCCCACCAAGACATAGTTCCTCTTTTGTTCCAGGATGGGGAAATAAGTTACTGCTGCTCTTGAAATAATGTGACCTATTTTTCCCTCCACCCCTTATACCTGGCCAGCTGTGCAAATGAAGGGCTGGAGTCCAGGCCCTGTCCAGTAGTTCAGGTTCTAGCCTGGGACTCCAGAGATCTGGTTTCAATTCTGTGCTCTACCACAGACTTCCTGTGTGACTCTCTGTGCTTCAGTTTTTATCTGTGAAGTGGGGACCACAGTATGCCCCTACCTCATATGTGTGATGGGAGGATACAGGCTTTCAAGATTGTGAGGTACTCAGATACTGTAGTGGTGGAACCAGATAATTGCCATAGAGAGGACTTGAATTTTGTCATGTTTTGTCAAGTGTGCATAGTTTTATGTGCATTTAGTGGATGGGGCATTTGTTTTGGACTGTTTGGGCCTATTATCTTTCCTTCTAGCTCTCCAGAAAAACAGAAAACAATCTTCCTTGTTATAGTGGAGCACTGGCCACATCATGAAGGCTGACTCCTAACTCAAGACTCTCCAGAGGAGAGATTTTAACTGAGCAAGAAGGCAGTCATATGTTCTCTCCAGGTTAACAGAACCTAGAGCACTCTCCAGGTAAACGTTCCTGCCAACTGATTTCTGAAGTTTGTCACTTAAAAAATAAAACAAAAGAAATCCAGCTGAACACTTACATGTTTGCAAGAAGATTCATGAGAGATTGTCTTTCCAAACAAAGGAGCTGCGATTCACTCATTTGGGGGGGATGGTTAAGAGCTGTGCAAAATGTTGGCAAAAACCAATAAAGTCACATTAAACCAGAGGTCCCCAAACTGTAGGGCGTGCCCCCCTAGGGATGCAGTGAAACATTCGGGGTGTGTGTGCAATGGGGCCTGGGCCAGCCCCCATGGGGAGGGGAGGGAGTGGCACCTAGCCTCGCTCAACTCCCAGCTCTGCTCCAGCCCCACCCCCAATGACAGCCCTGGCTCCCGGCCCGTCCCAGCCCTGCCCCCAGCCTTGGCCCCTGGCCGCAGCTCTGTTCCCGGCCCTGCTCCTGGCCCCAGACCCACCCCCAGCTGCAGCCCAGCCTTGGCCTCCTTACCCCATCCATGTTCCCCACCCCAGGAGCTGTGGTCCCACTCCCGGATCGGGGGTGGGGGGAGAGAGGAAGGAGGAGGATGGGGGTAAGGAGGGGGCGTGACCCTGAAAAGTTTGGGGACCACTGCATTAAACCTAGTTTTGTTGTAAACTTGAACCTCAGGCTGGGTTTGTCAGAGTATTTGCTAAGGTTTATAAACCTTTCAAAAGAACCTGGCCTACGTTATGTTTCAGATACAAAACTAGGTGAAAACCAGACTGAATTTCAGGGTTCATCCTCACCTCATACTCACACTTAAATATGTGAGGCAGGTGGGGGTGGGGGAAAGAGGGACAAATTCATGTGAAACCACAGAAGTTTTGCATAGATTTAAAACCGGAATGCTTCCCACCCCGCAGCCTGAGAGGAAGGACAGCAGGACCTTTATATGCCCTACATTGGAGGCAGCATGGAGGTTGGTTTGGGGGTGTAGTAGAGCAGGGGAATGGCCACACCATGACTAATACAGTCTACCGGTTTCAGCTGCCTATCAGAAGTGGAGCTGCTCAACACTCTGCCCCCCTAACCCTAGAAGATAGCAATGCAAGCTATCTTGCCTAGAGCATCATTTGCTTTTTTATTGGCAACAATTTGTTTGCAACTAGACAGACTTTTCCCTTAACAGAACTTTCTTCACCTCACTCTATTCCTTGGTGTCTAGAACCTCTGAAATTGGTCACTATTACTAAAAGTAGTGGTACAATTAGCACACAAAGCAGGCATTGCTGCACCTGCCATGTATTGTACAGCATCCACAAGTAAGTGTGTCCAGAACATCATAGGCACTTACTTTTAAATTCCAGGGGACTGATTTTCCACAGTTACATAGGTGCAAATCAGGAGTAGCTCCATTGAAGACAATGGAGTTACACCAACAAGTGTTGGCAGAAGGAGTTTGTGCATGGAGCAGCACATAGTTTACTCCTGGGGCAATGCAACAATATGTTACTCTGTGCACAGGGCTTATGGCAAAGCCATGACTGAGCCCTACTCTTAGATGTTTTGGGGGCTCAGAGTATTGGGCCTTTCTGCCAACGCATTCTGGAATTGTGGGGTAGCTTCTTCCTGCTGTCTGGATCACTACTTCTTTATGAGCAACAAGGCCTCCCATCTGGGTCTCCTGGCAGCCTGCCGATTTCAGAAATAATGTATTTCCATTGATGGATGAGATGTTGCTCTAATTGCCCTCCTTGATGATGTCAACACATACACTACCTGTAGCAGTTTAATTGCTCGGCAACATACAGCCTGCGAGATGTCACTTTCCTTTCATGCCGCACAACTTTCCCTCCTCCTTTTACCACTGTCGAATGGCTTAGTGCAAGGCTCCACTCCGGGGGCGGCGGTGGTGTGATCAGAACAACAGTAGATGCAATCAAACTCCCAATTAGACTGTGATTCACATTATGTAAACGATTCATCACCCCAACTGATGTGAAATTTCATGTGATCGCGAGGCAGTGATTGCACAAGGCTTTAATCTCCATGCATGCTGAATCCCGTTCCTACAGGGGTTCAGCAAAGCTCAGTTGTAATCATTCTTAGGCTGATGCCTTTCCATGATGTCATTATATGCAGTCTAACAATGCAGCTTGTTTTTTTTGTTTTTTTTTCTAGGCTCTGTAAATGACTTGGTGTCCTGATTGCACGGTCAGTGTTCTGTATGCATGTGACCTTTCAGGTAGAAATGGATGGAGGCTGTGATGTTTGTATCTTACCAAAATTAACATTCAGAGTGTAGATCTCTTTCCAAATCCTGATAATGGTTCTGACTCCAGCCCCAGCACCTGCCTTCCCCTGTGCTTGGACACCACGGCTGTGATACAGATTGGATCAGATTCCTCTTGGCCCACAGAGATCCTCAGACTTGGTCACTCACCGTTAGGAATCTTGAGGGAAGAGGGGTCTTCTGTGGAAGGGAGAGAAGAATCTTTTGGCAGCCCTATCCAAAGGGAAGAATTTCCTAGCCCCACATTTGAGATCCCTCTCCTAGGCTGGAGGCTTGGAAGAGAAGAATCTCCCACTGTCCACTACTCTGGCAGTGATCCCTTACCCTGGTCTAGAAACAAGAAAAACAATACTCTTTAGGTGGCCCTCTCTGAAGGACAAAGACTCCCAGTCCCACTCTGATTCTCCTGTCTGGTGAGAGGTGTGTGTCTGAGGAGTTGGGCGTGGGGGCAGTGTCTGAGTCTGAGTGGTGGTATCTGGAGTAGTGTGCAGCAACTGGGAGGTTGTCAGACCTCACTATATATAGGGACAGATTCAAAGAATTCTGGTACAAAGTCTTAAACTCAGCTTGTCTTTAATGCTTGCACATGACAAGGTATATATAGATGTGTAAAACTAAACTGATTCAAAGACGTGAAAATGTTGCATTGAGGTTCATTCGTTTCACATCTGTGAATAACTTACTCCACATCAAAACAATCCTCTGAGACATGGATACCAAAATAAAAATCAGAGGTATGTAAATCATGACATCTTTGGTCAGTAATTGAAAACAGCCATATCAAGCGCTGAAATAAATTAGTCTTTAGCTTTCTTGGGATACAGCCTGAATTCTATCTCATGAGCAGGAAATGCAGATGATTAAGGAAGAGCCTTACACTGTCTTCTTCTTCTAGGAATACTCTGGACCAATTTGTGCTTTGAGATCTTTCAGTTTAGGTAATTATTTTTGGTATAGAGGAGGTCCTGGAGCAAAAGTCCACTGAAGTCCATAGAATGCATTGGCTCAGGCCCAGAAATCTCAAGAGGCCAGTTTGTAGTTCACATTGACACATCGCTCTGATTTTCTGTGTTCTGCACATATCCTGTACCTCTTATCCATCTACAAAACCCAACTATCCCAAGCACAGTTCTGACCCCACAAAGGGAGAAGTGCCAGAGACTCCATGAAGTCCACTAAGGACTTCATTATGGCTATTGGTTGCACATGAGAGGTGCTCAAAATAATACTAGGTGATGGGCAGCAGTGTAAAGCTATGATAGCTAGATACATCTTGACAAAAAATTCTCCCACCATAGATGTGTGGTTTATCAGTATGGATTAGATATGTTGTTCCAGATGAAGACTCACACTTGCTGAAGAATTCAACCTATTTCATGTCCACTTGATTCATTTCCAATCTGTGTAGCACTGGTAAATCATGTCACAGCTCTTCCCATGCACTTTGGCATCTTCTGTTGATGTCATAACCAGAGATGCTATGTCCATGAAAGTCAGTTCATGTACCAGGAGTTGACAAGAGTGATAGGGCAGGGCCAAATCACCCAACCCAAGGTAAGAAAAAAAAATCTGTTGAATCATGACCTTTACCTTTAACATGTGTCCCCTCCTTTTTCACATTTTGTCCTATAGTTCTTGTCATTGGTAGGAGGAAGTCCCATGTTAATGAATCTGTCTAGGTACTTACAAGGCACCAATCTTTGCAATAGCTGAATCCCTCTTGAGTATTTATGGACTTATCTCACAGCATCCCTATGATATAGGGTGGTAGTATTATCACATTTTAATGATCAGAAACAAATCAAGTGACTTGCCTGAAACTTTGTGGGAGGTCTAGGTGTTCTGAGTCCCTAGTCAATCACTTTTCCTGAAAAACTGTCCTTCTTGAAATTCTGAAATATTTACCCTGTGATTTTATTCTTTCAAACTCTAGCCTCTTTACCAGAAGGATTGCAAACCCACTGGTGTTTTCTATAAAAAGACCCATATCTTTCCTACTATTAACAGAAAACAGGAAATATCTCAACTAATATTGGCTAGGATGGAAAGGCGTGATAAGGGTCAGTCACTAATCACATGTGGGAATATTTGCTACAAGGAGCCATGATTTTCTTCAAAACCTTGTAGAGGCTTCCAGTGGTAAGAGCCTTTATCTTCATTACAGTAAATTTGGGCACAGTTCCTTTAGTCTTAAAAAATGAGCAATACCAAAGCAAACTCTCAACAAGACCAAAAATTGGAGCTGTAAACCTAAACAATAAGTGTTGGCACTTATATGAAATCTCAGAGTAGGTTTCTATAAAGTTTCCTCCAATTAATCGTCTTTGTCAGATGTTGAAAAGCTAGTCCAAGAGAGACAATAAAGCTTTTATGAGTAACAGCTACAAATCACAACATCATAGCTACAAATCTCTGCTAAAAATGACAAATTACCTGGGGTGAATGTTGTAGAGCCGCTGACTTCAATAGAGCTATGCTGATTTACACCAGCTAAGGATCTGACTCAGTATATAAACGACTCACTCCAGCTTTGTATAAATAGCTCACTTCTCCAATGTTATTTCCAAATGTCCATAGTTTATTTATTTGTTCTATTGTTTTCAAGATGTTAGCCTCTCCAAAAATGGAATTTTAGTTTGTTCAGGTCTCTTAAAAACTGCTTAATTGGATAATGCTTTTCACCCACGGTTTGATTTTTGTTAACACAGAAAGCGAAAAGCCACAAGGCGTTTAGAAATCTCTGAAGCACTGTTGATAAATGACTAAAAACTGGGTTCTTCAACTTTAAATGCCAAATCGCATCTTCCGATTCCTTCCGTCCCTCTGCCATACGAGGCTCAAACTCAAAACTTTTCTGATAGAAAATAAATAGAGAGAGAAAGAGAAAGAGAAAGAGAGAGACACTTACTCAAAAAAGGGCCAGAATGTGTCTTACTCTTGTACTGGGACATGGGAAGGTTGGGAAGAATGCAAGGAGATTTGCTACCTGCTCTAGTGTAGGCCAGCCCCAATTATAATCCTTCTGGTGGGAACTGTTTCCTTCTAAAACCCTGAGGAGTGGAAGGATCAAAGATCACCCCAGAGAGGCTGGGAGTGGAAATGGGATCCTAGTGCTGGTTCCCCTCTGCATTAGCTTGAAGAATAGCATTCAAAGTACACTTCCTGGGGCATTCCAGCCCCACATTGTCCCCAAGGCCTTGAGAGGGGCAGTTTAGAAGTAAGAAAGCTAAAGCAATGAAAGGAAAGAATTTAAAAAAACCCAAACAAATGCACCAAAATAGCTATTATAAATAGTAGAATATGCCCTATTTTTTCCACTATGAACTCGATTTCACACAATATGATCAATATTTTCCCTTTTATCCTTGAAACAAAAATCAGATGTAGCACTCAAAAGCTATTTTAAAAGTACATATTCTGGTGATCCATTAATACAGACTTTGGGCCCGATCCTGAACTCACTGATTTTATGGGGATCTGGGTTGTAAGGTGGCTGAATGCACCCAATGGGCTGCAATGTGGAGAATCTTAGGTCCTGATCCAGTGCAGCATTTAAGCACATGCTTAATTTAAAGCACTTGAGTAGTGCCATTGAAGTCTATGGGATGAATCAGGTGCTTAAATTTAAGCAAGCACTGAAGTTTGTTTTCCTGGATCAGGGCCCCAAAGAAGTGTTTGCAAAGGTTGGTCAGAATATTCAACTAAAAAAGAGAGAAAATTCCAAAGAGTGGAAGCTGAATATCTAGAGTAGTCACCATTAAGAATCAGCATTTGCCCTTAGTAGTATCTGAGATACTGCAGTCTATTATTCAAAGTACAGGGAGGAACTGTGATAACTGCTGACCTATACTGACTTTAACAGACACCACTGTATCTCTTTACTATGTGGAGCTATTCCATTGTCTGGTTAAATGGCTGAACTATATCCCAAAGGCTGGTTACAAGGCTGGCTGTTCGACTTTGATAGATGTAATTTTTTTTTCTAAATGAGCTTGAAATTCATTAGGGTAGAAACATATGTTGGTGGTCACAGCATGGAGGGCCACGTGCCAAAACTCCTGTGTTGTTAAGCACTGAACACTGGTACCCTGACTATGCCCATGCTGTTTCCAGCTAGGACTGCAGATGTTGAGTTTCCTCTTCTACTCGCCCAGCAATAGATATATCCAATTATACCTAACACTGACCAGGCTTTTTATGCACTTGCAATTTATTCCTTAATCAAAACAAATCTACTAGTAGAAATTGAAATTAGACACGTGTGTTTCAGGTGTGCAGGGATATTGTTAATTATTACTTACCCATCTGTACCCACCCATGGGCATGCCCCTTCTCCTATGGCTCTATTGACACCACACTGTTGTGCCATCATTTTGGCAGTCCTTTTTCTGCAATGAGATACCTCTGGATATATTTCATTGCCAGCAAATAAGCATTTTGGGTGCAGTAAGAGCACTTCAGGAAGGAGTTAGAACTTCGGAGGACAATATTTTACATCATTGAGGGATAAGGAGCAAAAGAAAACTCTTGGATATTCTGGCAATAGCTGATGAGATATTTTCTCCAGACTCTGCCTGTATCTTTAAAGGATTATTTCAAATGGGTAGGGTTTGCCCATTTTGTTTTCTACTCCACTTGACAATACCTCACAAAGCATCATCTTCTTAGTCTGCAACACTCCCTCCCCCCTCTCTCCCCCAAGGGAGTCACCAGCAGTTGACTGCAAATTACACCACGGGAGTTCAATACATTTTGGCTGATGACAATGTAAATACCACTTTCTGTACTTAACAATATATATATTTTCTTGAACTTAGCACTGGTGGAAGGTGTGAAACTATGACGGAGGCTCTTTTTCTGTCCACTGAACAAGTGCAACATGCGCAGCAGCAGAGTAAGTGTTGCTCCCTGAATAGAGCGGTGTGTTGGGCGGAATATACAGTCCCAGAAACAGTGGATGAACAGAAATTTATTGCAATAAGACTGAAACAGCCACTTACCATAACTTCCCCTGAGGCATTCTTAACCATCGTGGAAAATTGATTCCCAACCAGCTCTATTTTAACATAACACTTAGGCTATGTCCACAGTGCAGCTGGAAGCCTGCTTCCCAGTGCAGGTAGATAGACACGTGCTAGTTCTGCTCAAGCTAGTGCTACACATAGCAGTGTAGCTGGGGGTAGCATGGGTGGCAGCTCGGGCTAGCTGCCCAAGTACATACCCAGAGGGTCCAGGTGGGTTTGTACTCAGGCAACTATCCCGAGCTGCTGCCTATGCTACCCCTAGCTACACTGCTATTTTTAGCACACTAGCTCAAGCAGAGCTAGCATATCTGTCTATCCACATTGGGAAACAAGCTCCCAGCTGCAGGGTAGACATTCCCTTTCTTTAACATGAACATGCTTCTAGGATATGAATATCACTATATTCCACATTAGTGCACACCAACCTCAAAATCAGGGCCATGTTCTTCTATGCACCGAAACAACCTTGCAGCTGGTGTTGTTTGCATGTTTTTTTCTCTATCTTCTTCCAGAATTGTGAGAGATGAGCCATTCTAGCATGTGAAGCTAATAATGCTCCTGCAGCGTGCTTGTTCAAATCCGCAGTAACTGTGCAAAACAGAAAAGGCAGCTACACTAGAATTCTGTCTGTCCAGCTAGAGCTCATTTACATTTGCTCTACTTTTGAATCTGAGATATTTCGTTTTTCCTTTTGCCAATTTGCAAAGAAGATCCGCCTAAATTCCTCTGGAGGTTGCTATACAAGCCATTGTTTGATGGTATGTGCCATCTCTTTCATGAGGGATTTATGCATTTGATCCTTCGGATGCTGGAAATAATGGTGTCACACATCTTATTCTTCAGATAAATACTCTGGGTCAAATCCTGAGAGACAGCTATAGATGCTCTTTATCTAACAGTGCTATTCTCAGTATAATTTGTGTATTAAAAGTTAATGTGTAAACTAGGGACATGATTTAACACTTAACTGAGGAGTAAATTTAATATCAAATATGCATCTGTGGTCTGGCTAATTCATCCCTGGTGTAACTCCACAAATGTAAAAGGACACAGAATATGAGCGTGCACTTGCTGCTTGCATTAAACCTACATGTCAGTGCTCAGAGATACATCTGCATGTGCAAAACAAGTAGTTGCATGTGCAGAAAGGCATTTCTTTATCTTTTATCCTGGGTATTTCATTGGTATAGAAAGCTGTTTATGGTCATACTTTCCCATTTTACACATGTAGTTGCCCATTTCAGTGTGCAAATGGATCTTTTGTTTATATGCAGGGCCGGCTCCAGGGTTTTTGCCGCCCCAAGCAGGCCCCCCCCCCAAAAGCCGCGATCGCGATCTGCGGCACTTCCGCCGCGACTCTACCGCCGCCGCTTCTTCCGCGGCAGGTCCTTCCCGCCGAGAGGGAGTGAGGGACCCGTCGCCGAAGAGCCGGACGTGCCGCCCTCTTCCATGTGCCGCCCCAAGCACCAGCTTGCTAGGCTGGTGCCTGGAGCCGGCCCTGTTTATATGACAGTTGCATACACATGCATACACAAAATTTGTGCATAAATTAGAAATCCAGGTTAAAAATATGGGGTCATATATGGGTAATGAAGAGTTGTTCACTATATATATATATATTTCCTGCTATAGTGATTTGTAGTTACATACATGTCAAGAAACATCTCTCTGCGTTGGTCATAGTGGCATGGCAGCACCACCATAGTTAAGGTTGCATCATGACTTCTGTTTAAAGGCTGACCACTCTAAGTCCTCTAAAACTGGCACGCTTAGTTGGATTCCTTTGAAACTTGGTGTGCCTCAGGAGGGTGGAGGGTAGAGTTAGTGACCCAAATTTGAGGTAATTTGAGCTACAGGTTGTAGAGTTATAAACCTCCTTCCTCCAAATAACCATTTTCCAAACAGTTTCTAGGTGCTTTTTTGAGTTTTTTTTGCACAAGAACTAGGGATCAAACTATTGATGTGATGAAGGTCAAAATTGTTTCAATCTGTTTTTCTCAAGATAGTGCATGACACCGACTAAATCTTTGAGAGACCCAAATTGAGAATAGCATTTAAGAAAATGTACATTTTCTTTACTGTGCACATACACAAATACAGAAAAATGGCTAGAGGGTTTTCATTCCCACCATTTTCTATCCTTTAATGCTTGACTCCTGTAAATACTGAAAATCTGAATGGTTACCTGGACAGCTTTGGTGTGTCTCAATGGAGTGTGGGGTAGCATTAGTGATCCAAATTTGGGGTCACTTGACATTAGTTCCCAAGTTACAGATCCCCCAAAAGAAAGTAGCCTTCTGCTGCCTTGTACTGCTAAAATGAGAGGTACTGATGCCTGGATGACTCACGTACCTCGCTGAGATTAATGGCTGTGGACTCAGCCTTCAAATAAAATAACTAAGAATAAGTTAATTACAAGACCCCACCTAAGACAAAAGGCGTTTTGGACTGAATGACTGGAGGTTTCTAAAATTTGTGAGTCATGGGGGGCAATTTAATTCTGGGGGAGACTAAGACATGTGAATTCTTCCTGGGAGGGGAGGGCTAGTAGCAGCAGCGTAATGGGGGAGGGGTGGAGCTTGGGACTGCATTGAAGGGAGGGGGGATTATGTGTAAGGGAACCCGTGCACTCTCAACTCTGTACGGTCCGTGGGAGTAACCCCCTTCATTGTGACAGCCCTCATCGAGGGTTGCACTCACTCTCTGGGGTTAGGCCCTTTGGCCCCACTGCCTCTTGGGACCGTACCTCTGAGCCTGCTGTTGTTGTTGTAGATCTTGTCATTGTTGTCCCATTGCCATCTGCTGCAACAACTGGGTCTGTTGTTGCTGCTGTTGATTCTGTACAACCCATTTTAACAACTTACCTAGATCCATCTCTACAACTTCCCCCTTCCCCTCCCCCTCCCCCTCCCCCTTTTTTTGTCTCTGTCTCAAGTATCTTTTAGGCTCAAGAGCCTAAGTGCCCACATTCTCCACCAGCTTTATAGCAGGACAGTCCAATGATCCCCTGGCCTAGTGGTCAGGCCCTGGCCTTACAGTTTCTGCCAGCCTAGTCATTCCAGAGGGTCCTGGAGAAGTTATATGCATCAATCCCTCCTGAGTACTCCTGTCAGTCCCTTTGGGGCTCTGCTGATACAAAGGAGTACGTTGGGCCAGGTAGGGAGACCTGGGCCCATGCACTCCACTGGATCCTGACTCAGAGCCCTAGTGGTTTGTCAAAGTGTCCAGCACAGTTGTTGATCTACCCCAAGTTACACTTTCCCCCGGGTCACTTCCTGCCAGACTGGAACTCTTCTGCTTGGGGCTTGGCTGCTGGCTTAGACAACTACACATGATCTGCTAATGTCCTGTTCATAGCAGTCTCTTTGGGGCTTTTAGCTCCCAAAGGGAGGAGTGGGTATACAGATCCTGGCTGCTAGAGCAGCCTTAACTCCCATCACAGCTCCCAGCATCAGCCTTGCTCCCTGGTGCAGCCTGCAGCACCTTCCCCACCTTTTCTGGGCTACCAGTGTCCTTTTAAAGTATTCCTCTCCTGGGAGCATGCCCTGCAGCTGTTGCATGGTGGGGCCTCCCTAGCCCAGTATTGCTCTATCTCTTGCCTAGTTCAGGGTGGGGTCTACAGAGGCACGGCCCCACCAAGCTCTGCCAGTGCACCGCAACCCTCTGCACCTTCCGCTCTGCCAATTTGACCCTAATCTCCGTGGACCCCCCAGTTCTGCTAGTACCTCCCAACTCCACTGCACTTCCCAGCTCTGCCAATACACCCCAACCCTGGCAAAAAACCCTACCTTGTCTTCATTTCCCAATTGAATAAGAAATGTATGAAATGATTAAAACAATGTTGCTAGTGGCAGATTTGCTATGACTGCTGTCTTATGCACTGGGCAGACAGCTGCTATACTCGTTTCTCGTTGCTTTAGTCTGTTTGATGAGTTTGGATAGGACAATTTACATTTTTCGTTTTAAAAAAACCCCAGCTTTGATATGTTCATCATGATGTGACACAGTGCAACATCAAAAACACTTTTTGATTGAATAGTAGCTTTTCATGAGCTCTTTTACATTTTCTGCCTTTATTTGAATGATTTTTTTTTTCATGCTCATGAAAGTAGGGGACTGGTAATGCTAGCTAGGCACAATGAGGACAAGCTTCACCACTCAGCTCTGCTGATGCAGCTCCTTCCTGGTCCTGCAAACACCCACTGCTCATCCAGCCTTTGGGCCTCTCTGGAGCTGCCCATTTGTGTTACACAACTTTAGCCAACAGGGGACCCAAAGAATTGGTATGTGACTTAGCTGCCCCACTGCTGGCTCCCCTTGCAGTTTCTGGGCCCTGGTGAGATATGCCGGTGAACACCGAGGGAGGAATTTTTAAAGCTACTTAGGGTATTTGGACACCCAGGCCTCACTTCTGCCCTGTCAACAATGGAGTTGGGATGCTGACAGGGACCCAGTCACAGGTCCCCTTATGCTGCTCTGCAGGGAGGCAGCGTTAAGTTATGCTGCTGGCAAAGACTTTCTGCCGGCAGAGAATTGGGCATAGCAGTACCTTGCATCACGATGCCTCCTCCCCTGACACACTGCCTCCTCTTCACACTTTATGCTGCTTGTGCAGTTCTGGTGGAGGAGGTGGCTCTGCTCTTTCCGATGGTGGTGGCTGTGCCACCTCTGATAGTGTTAAACTAGCCGGAGAGTCCTCTACATGGGGGAATTGTCCAGGCGGGTTGCTCTGTCCATTTTAAATTCACATTATGCTGCATAACTTATCTAACAGACCAGAGCATTCAGTCCCCAAGTCCTATTGTTTTCTAATGGCAGTTAGGCTTCTACATCACTTAGGCAGCTTTGAAAATCTTGCCCAAAGCCTGGTTGCCAAGTGGGGCCTTTCTGATGAGCTCTCAGCCATGCACCACGTTCCAGCAGAGCACAGCTGGGAGCCACCCACTGAAATATATTGAAAGAAAAACCCCATACCTTTTTTGTTAAATGCTGTAGACAATTGGCAGCCCCATTGCAACAGGAGCAAAGATGTCACAATATGGCCCTAAACAAGGACCTTTTAAAACTAACAACCCCTATTCTAATAGTAATAAACCACCTCTGGAATGAATTAGTCAGCTGCTGGTGCATTTTATGGTTGATTGAAGGTACAAGGCCAGGCAATGCACAAGGTATGTACAAGGGATGAAATCCTGGCTCTGTTGAAGTCTAGGACCAAACTCCACTGACTTCAGTGGGGCCAGGAATTCCCCGCAGAAGTCTGCTAATGCAAGCTTGGTTGTGGCTTGTTGCTAGAGTAGGAAGCAGCATTGTTCTTTGAAGTTCCAACATTCCAGAAGTGCTGCCATTCTACTGGAACTGTAATGCTTCACAGGTGATCTACCAGCTACCCCAAGTACACTGGATGGTTTTTGTCCCATATAGCCAATACATCAGAGAGCACTAGGAAAGCCCTGTGTTGACTTGTGTTGCCAGAGGTGAAAGGCTACAGAGGGTTGAATCACTGCTGTGTCCATCTCTCAAGCAGCAACTGTTGTATGAAAATTACTTTTGCAAACTGTCATGATCTGAACAGCTCCCCAGAGTGGGACATTTTCTCTCTCTCTCTCTTTTTCTACTGTTCAGTAGACAGATGCAACAACAAACAGTAGGAGGGCTGGCTCATCTCCACTGATAATAACATACAGAATAACTTTGCTATGTGATTCGCTTTCTTCTTTGACTCTGAAAGATGTGCAAAAAGAGTGGCATTAATTTAAATAAGATTTCCTATAAACAGGATTTAATGAAAAAAAACAACCTTGATTTAATCTGATTTAAAAAAATAACAGAAAAGAAAACGCTCACTATGAAGTCCCAGCTTTTAAAATATTATTTAAGAATGAGAATATCCTCTTACTGAGTAAATTAACCTCTTTGAAGGGTATGTATTGCCACGAAGAACTGCTACCAGTCTATGGGTGTACTGCTCACAATACCTGCTGCTGCTTCCTCAGTGTGTCATAGGCAATAATGGCCCCCTGCTTTGTAAGGAGACCCTGGTCTGACCTTGAGCAGGGTCATGGCATGGAATGAATTGATAAGGTATACCTCATTTAGGATTAAATAGCAGGGAGATTGACAGAGCCCAGAGGGGTTTGCAGTTCTAATGGAGAGTTTATCAGCATTCTTAGGGGGGTGGGGGGTGGGGAAACAATTTGACTTGGATTAGCTGCCTCTTTTGTGTCAGTCACACAAGGCAGACCTACCCCAGGGGCTAATCTAACGTGCAGACCAGACCCAACTTTTTACAGAACATCAGAGGTGCTAAATGTGTGAAACAAAAAGTATTCTTAGCTGATTTGTGCTGGGATCACCTGTTGATTCTAATTAGGAGCTCCCTTTATGGTTCTCTGTTCTGCCCTACTTACCATAGGTTCTGGTATCATGCACATCACTACAGTATCTGAGAGCTTGAACCTAATCACCTGCCTGCTCCCTAGAAACATGCCATCTGAGTGTCATATACCAGGAAGCCAGGTGGATGGATATAAAATTCATGAAGAGTAATTACAGAAAACTGATTGTAAGCAACACTTGATCCTGCTTTCAATTTAATGGGAGTGGGATTGGCAAGAGAAAGGAGAAACAATAAGGAATAAACCAGAAGCTACCAGTGAGCTGAAACTTTCAGTCTGTGGTGCTGCTGGGGGGTGGCAAAATCCAGATGTGAGTTACCTCTGCCTCTGTGCCTGCTGCTGGAGCGTGGGTTAGGATGGCACAAGCATTTCAAAGAACAGCCTCATACATTGTGTCATCCCGGAAGCTGAGGGTTGTAAGCAGCTGCTGGCACTGTTTGCCCTGGCTGTGTACCCTTTCCCTTTAATAAACACATGCACAAAAAATAACTGCTTTTGGGGATTAGATAGTGTCAAGAAATACAAATGTATATAAAATCTTGAAGAAGCTTCATGATGTGTACATTGCTAACCATAACGTGCCCTTATTATTGTGAGTCTTGTCCTCTCCTCTTAACCCCAGTGTTTATCTCTTTCATCAAGTCATGACTCCCCCCCCAAAAAAACCTCTACTTAGTCCTGTGCTTAGTCCCATTGAAGCCAATGTTTGCAGGATCCTCATCCCTGATTCAGGAAGATACTTAGGAATGTGCCTAACTTGACATCTGAATAGTCCCACTGAAGTCTACAAAGAGGGGCTACTTGTGTGCTTTCAGATGGGCACATGATTAAGTAACTTACTGAATTGAGACATTTGACTGTAACTTCTACACTGTCATTACTAGACAAGGAAACATGTCTTTATTTGGGGGCACTCCAGTCCCAAGGAGATTGGTGCCATATATCCAGAACCCAGAGAGAGAGAGAGAAAGAGAGAGAGAGTAAAGCAGGAATTGTCGTACTGGACCAAACCAAAGGTCCATCTAGTTCAGTATCCTGAATTAATTAATTAATTAATACTAACTAACTAACTAACTAACTAACTAATTAGAATATAGTGCTTCCCAATCCATACCTTTTTCTTCCCAAATAATTGCTGAATTCATTAGAAAAAGAAAAAGTCCTGCTCGTAGTAGTCACTCCTATTATTTTCCTTGAAAATGTATTCTGTTGATTAATCGCAGTCCTACTATAGAAATCTTACCTAAATTCCTTTGGTTCCCTTTCTTACCCTAGTGCATCTGTTCCTTCAAACCTTACTATCTCCATTTGCAATATTACTTCAATCTCCTCTTTATTTTAAAAACCATTGAGCTAGTTTTAGATTCATATGATTCATAGATTTTAAGGCCAGAAGGGGTCATCTCATCTGACCGCACACATAACGCAGGCCAAAGAATCTAATCTAATATTTTTTTCATCAAGCCCTTAACTTCTGTTTGAGCTACAGCATGTCTTGTAGAAAGAATCTTGTCTTGATTTAAAGATTTAAAGTGATGAAGAATCAACCACATCCCCGTATGTAACCCACATGCTTTATAGTCCAGCATTTGACTTTAAAGAGCAACAGAGAGTCAGTCCTGTGGCACCTTTAAGACTAACAGATGTATTGGAGCATAAGCTTTCGTGGGTGAATGCCCACTTCGTCAGACGCATGTAATGGAAATGTCCAGAGGCAGGTATAAATATGCAGGCAAGAATCAGTCTGGAGATAACGAGGTTAGTTCAATCAGGGAGGGTGAGGTCCTCTGCTAGCAGTTGAGGTGTGAACACCAAGTGAGGAGAAACTGCTTTTGTAGTTGGCTAGCCATTCACAGTCTTTGTTTAATCCTGATCTGATGGTGTCAAATTTGCAAATGAACTGAAGCTCAGCAGTTTCTCTTTGGAGTCTGGTCCTGAAGTTCTTTTGCTGTAAGATGGCTACCTTTACATCTGCTATTGTGTGGCCAGGGAGGTTGAAGTGTTCTCCTACAGGTTTTTGTATATTGCCATTCCTGATATCTGACTTGTGTCCATTTATCCTTTTACGTAGTGACTGTCCAGTTTGGCCAATGTACATAGCAGAGGGGCACTGCTGGCACATGATGGCATATATAACATTTGTGGACGTGCAGGTGAATGAACCGGTGATGTTGTATCTGATCTGATTAGGTCCTGTGATGGTGTTGCTGGTGTAGATATGGGGGCAGAGTTGGTATCGAGGTTTGTTGCATGGATTGGTTCCTGAGTTAGAGTTGTTATGGTGCGGTGTGTGGTTGCTGGTGAGAATATGCTTAAGGTTGGCGGGTTGTCTGTGGGCGAGGACTGGCCTGCCTCCCAAGGTCTGTGAAAGCGAGGGATCATTGTCCAGGATGGGTTGTAGATCAACCCATTTGACTTTGTTTCTCCTGGGGAGAGGGAGAGAAGTAGTGTGAAGGGGACATGGATCTTAGTTGGATATGTTGTGTCTTTGTAGAGATCAGAGCAGGGCAACTCAGTTAGAAGGAGTAGAAACTTCTAGAACAGGGTGTGGCAGTTACTTGACGTGCTCTGTAGCAGTTTCTGAGGCTGTGTAGGAAGTCTTCATTGTTGGCAACCCAACTGGCAGGACACGCCAGAGTCCCCCTCTGAGAGCTGAGCCAATCAGAGTGCAAGGGGGAAAAAGTTATAAATACAGGAGTGAAAGACAGTCCTGTGGACTTAGCATAAGAGTGATGCAGGCCTCTGCTGCAAGGGTTGGGTCCCACTCCCTGTACTACTTTGTATTTACTATGGAAGCCCTCCATTAGAATAATTTGTGGTTTGCTATGCTGCGTTATGGACCTAGAGGGAGAGCTGGGGGAGTATTTGTTACCCCTATAGGTGACAGAGCTGTGAAACTGACATGGAACTATCAGCAAACCCCTCTAAACTGGGATTCTGTCTCAGTTATGGAGAGAGAATTGGACAGCACTTGGCGAGATGAGGGATTGTGAGCTCTTGCCTGATGTAGCCGGGCTTATAGGCAGAAGATGATGCCCTATAGAGTGAGAGCCCTATTGAGATCCAAGAAATGGATAAGGGTGATCCCAATCCCTTTGCCACTTTGGATACAGGCCATAGGAACTGAAAGGAGCAGTCAGTTATTAACCCAAGGGGCTGGACTATGGCTAGCTATGGAGATCCCTTGACTGTTTGCTGACAGGGTTCTAAAGTGTTTGAAAGTGAGACGCTGCCATTTCTCAAGCTCTGAAGAGTCCACACAACTTACTACAGTCATAATATAAAGATTGAGAAATTGTCTCTGGAGACGATCAGAGGGGAATGTGTTTTCATGTGTGTGTGTTAGAGTATATAAAATATTACACTGAAACCTTATATTTGAATGTTTGAAAGAAAGACAAAAGGGGGAAGGTCTGAATAAGGAATACCCATAGATTTACTATCTAATGGCTTTGTTTAAAAGTTACTCAGAGTATTCCAAATACTATTTACTATTTGAAGTTAATGGTGCTCTCTCTTTCAAAATTGATTGGGAATTATTAACATCCATTTATCAGGGTTTTACATAGATTAGCCTGAGGCTTAACTCTGTGTCATGCTTTTTAAAAAGCTCTGAAAAGATAGAACTTTGGCCTGGGTTTCAGGATAACGTTAAGCTGAGATGCAAGAAAAGGGAAGTGTATAGTTATAAAGAATATTGCCCGAGCATTCCCTCTCCTGCCCCCATTACACCTATATATATTTTTCCAATGGTTAATTACTCTCACTTTAAAAAATTGTGCCTTATTTCTAGTCCAAATGTGTCTATCTTCAGCTTCCAACCACTGAATCCCATTATGCCTTGCTATGCGAAATCTCTTCCCAGTGTAGGTATATGTTGGCTGTGATCAAGTCACTTCTTAACCTTCTCTTGGATAAAGTAAATGGATTCAGTTTCTTTAGTCTGGCAGTACAGCACATAGTTTGTTTAACTTTGAGGGAATCAACCAGCATGTGGATAAGGATGATCCAGTCAATATAGTGTATCTGGGCCTTCAGAAAGCCTATGACAAGGTCCCACACCAAAGGCTGTTAAGAAAACTAAGCGTCATGGGATAAGAGGGAAGATCATCTCATGGATCAATAACTAGTTAAAAGATATGAAACACAGGGTAGGAATAAATGGTCAGAATTCACAATGTAGAGTGGTAAATAGTGGGGGTCCCCAGGGGTCTGTACTGGGACCAGTCCTATTCAACATATTCATAAATAATCTGGAGAAAGCAGTGAATAGTGCGGTGGAAAAAAATTCAGACAATACAAAATTACTCAGGATAATTAATTCCAAAGCTGACTGTGAAGAGTTACAAAGGGATCTCACAAAACTTGTGACTGGGCAAAAAATTGGCAGATGAAATTCAACATTGATAAGTGCAAAGTAATGCACATTGGAAAAAAATAATCCCAGCACATCATACAAAATGATGGGATCTTAATTAGCTGTTACCACTCAAGATAAAGATCTTGGCATCATCATGGGCAGTTCCCTGAAAACATACACTCAATGTGCAATAGCAGTTAAAAAAAGTGATAGGAACCATTAGGGAAGGGATAAATAATAAAACAAGACATATCATAATGCCACTATATAAACTGATGGTATGCCCATACCTTGAATACTGTATGCAGTTCTTGTTGCCTCATCTTAAAAAAAGTTATATTGGGATTGGAAAAGGTGCAGAGAAGGGCAACAAAAATGATTAGGGGTATGGAATAGCTTCCCTATGAAGAGAGATTGAAAAGATTGGGACTGCCCATCTTAGAAAAGAGATGACTAAGGGGGGGATATGATAGAGATTTATAAAATCATGAATGGTGTGGAGAAAGTGAATAGAGAAGTGTTATTTACCCCTTCACATAACACAAGAACTAGGGGTCACACAACCAAATTAACAGGCATCAGGTTTCTTTAAAACAAACAAAAGGAAGTACTTCTTCTCACAACGCTGAATCAATCTGTGGAATTCATTGCCATGATATGCTGTGAACACCAAAAATATAACTGGGTTCAAAAAAGAATTCAGTAAGACTTCAACTACTCAGACATCTGTTGGGAAAATAACAGCAGGGCACAGATTATCCAACGAATTCTTGGTATGTATTGGAGACAATTTTTTATTTCAGAAGGTGGAGAAAGCTAGTAGGGGAGAGCTGTTCTAGATAGGGAGCGGGAGAGCTGTTCTAGATAGGGGGGAGGAGAGCACTGTGGTTTGAGCATTGGTGCTAAAATCCAGGGTTGTGAGTTCAAACCTTGAGGGGGGCCATTTAGGGATCTGGGGCAAAATCAGTACTTGGTCCTGCTAGTGAAGGCAGGGGGCTGGACTCAATGACCTTTCAGGGTCCCTTCCAGTTCTATGAGATAGGTATATCTCCATATATATTTTTTTATTTTATTTTGACAAATAGGGAGGAACTGGTTGAGAATTTGAAAGTGGAAGGCGGCTAGGGTGAAAGTGATCATGAAATGATAGAGTTCATGATTTTAAGGAATGGTAGGAGAGAGAACAGCAAAATAAAGACAATGGATTTCAAGAAGGCAGACTTTAGCAAACTCAGGGAGTTGGTAGGTAAGATCCCATGGGAAGCAAGTCTAAGGGGAAAAACAACTGAAGACAGTTGGAAGTTTTTAAAGAGACATTATTAAGGGCACAAGAGCAAACTATCCCACTGTGTAGGAAAGATAGGAAGTATGGCAAGAAACTACCCTGGAGATCATCAATGATCTAAAAATCAAGAGAGTCCTACAAAAAGTGAAACTAGATCAAATTACAAAGGATGAATATAAACAAATAATACAAGTATGTAGGGACAAAATTAGAAAGGCCAAGGCACAAAATGAAATCAAACTAGAGGGAAACAAGAAAACATTCTACAAATACATTAGAAACAAGAGGAAGACCAAGGACAGGGTAGGCCCATTACTCAATGAGGGGGGGCGGGGGGGATAATAACAGAAAATGTGGAAATCGTAGAAGTGCTTAATGACTTCTTTGTTTCGGTTTTCACCAATAAGGTTGGTGGTGATTGGACATCAAACATAGTGAATGCCAGTGAAAATGAGGTAGGATCAGAGGCTAAAATAGGGAAAGANAAATAGGGAAAGAACAAGTTAAAAATTACTTAGACAAGTTAGATGTCTTCAAATCACCAAGGCCTGATTAAATGCATCCTAGAATACTCAAGGAGCTGACTGAGGAGATATCTGAGCTATTAGTGATAATCTTTGAAAAGTCATGGAAGATGGGAGTGATTCCAGAGGACCGGAAAAGGGCAAATATAGTATCTATCTGTAACCCTTCTGCCCATCTGAGGTGGCAGCAACAAGGGCCGGGTTCAGTATCTAGGGGTTCCGTTTCAATAACACAATGCAAAACCGGCTCGAGCCCCCACCCAGTGACCTGGGACAATTTCATACCACCCCCCGGGCGCCTCTAAGAGGCAATACTTCCCCTCTCGCAAGCACAGAGTCCGAGTGTAGCAAAATCCTTTTAATAAAGGAGGGAAACAATGCGGCATTATATCAGGGAAACACCACAAACATGATTCACAATACAAACCATGAGCAAAAGACCCACCCCCAAGTAAGGTTGGCAGTGTCCTTTCCCCCTCAAGGTCTGAAGTCCCACAACCCAAAAGATCACCCCAAAGTCCCAAAAGTCCAACACCTCTAAAGTCTCGAGTCCAACAACCCAAGAGTCTCTGTCCTTGGTCAGTGCAGCCCCAGAGCTGCAGAGTTTTGCCCCCCCACAACCTGGGTGGAAGGGGGGG